>CM047876.1:23174496-23286910 GCA_026212405.1 Petrea volubilis | reverse complement strand
GAGAGGGAGTCTGCATGCACGGAGTATCTGGCAACCGAGTGAGGGCAATTCATGTCAAATCCTAATTCTAACAAGTTCATTGTCTTAGCCAATGACGCAAGCCTCAATGAGCTAAACCTTGCCAATCTTTTCATTAATATTTGTACTGGTTGTTTTCCTTTGAGAGGATATGTAACGCACAAGTAGCAAGCTTGAGTAGATAACAAAGCTTGAAATTGTTATGACTACCATGAAAACAAGATTGACAAGTGATGGAATCCAAGAAAGGGTCAAAATATTGTTGACACAAAAGGGTTTTCAAACAGAAGGAAGCGAAGGGACAAGTTGAATATCATGTATTTAAACTTGCAGTATCCCTGACTTCTCTAATTCAGAGAAATCAGTAAATTTTCTTGATTCTTAGTCCATAGCTTATCACGGTGTCTCGGTGATTGTGGTAGGCTAGGATTAGTTCGCATATATTACGCTCATTTACTCTTTATCCACTTATACATTTAGTTAAGTTTGAATTAAGAGTTCTTCTCTTTAACATCACGTCACCCAACTGCAAATGAATAAGCCAATTTGGAGTTGAGGATTTCAAATCCATGATACCAAATCCAATAAACTTCTTTAGCTGATTACATATTATAATGAATTACAATCCTTAAGCTCCCATTTTGAGCTTCTTTTTGAGTCATTCGTATATGGAGTTGTTCGAAACCATAACCGAAACCCTTCCATCAAATCCAAAATCCTTCCATCCAAACACAACCTAAGGATAAGGTAGTTTAAGCTTTTACGATAAGATACATCTTGGATATTTTGGCCTTATTGTTCAATTTGTTCAAAACTTTTGGTAGTACCAAATTTCATTAGTATATATATCTAGTTCTCCAGTTTCCTGTCAACCCAGAATGGCTGATTTTCATTACCTCAAATAACCAGAAATGTGTCTCTTAAAATTGCTTGGAGCAATCTTTCTGTAGAAAATAAATCTACAGATAGGTGCAGTCGCCACAAAAGATCATTAGGGATTTACTTCTTTTAAACACTTAATAACTCAGCAACCAAACCACACAGGCATTTGCATTATAGATCATGCCAATTATATAAAATTTCCATATGATTGTGCACTCAAACAATAATCAAAGACAAAAACCTTACCCAATATCTGTAAGCCACAACTTCAGCCGGTGTATTCTCAGGAGGACAAGAGCCTAAACTAATCTGCTTTACAGCTTCAATTTGAACAGCCTCAGGATCCTCTTTCGCACTCAACTCCAAAGCCAATTGAATTTGATACTCCTCCTCTATATCATGATCCCTCGAATTGCTAGACTCCAAATCATGTTGCACTGCCTCTAGAGCAGCATCTAAGCTACTACTGCCCGCAGAATCAGAAGGTTCCATTCTCTCCCCTCTTGTCACATTAGAGGAAGATGGAGGACTAGGACTATGCCTATTCGTAACAGAATTCAACCACCCCGAAATAGCCGAAAAGGGTTTATTTTCTGATTTAGAGTGTGAAAGCCTTTCTGTTGGTGAACCATTACCCAACCTGTTGTGGCCCTTTGATGATGAAGTAGAACCTTCGGAATCTTCAGATTGACTGGATCCTCTATGAAGTTTCTTAAGAAAATTTTTCATTTCCTTTTTGCCCCAGTAAGATAGAATAGCCAATGCTAAAGGAGAAAGAATGTCTCCATAAATCTCTCCATTGTCGCAATCCAAGCATGAATTTCAATCACCACCAAAATGACAATTCAGAAACAACAAGAAAATGCAAATATATCAAGCTCCCTCAATAAACCCTATTGGCCAATATCCAAGAGTCTCAAATAAAATCAACACCCTTCAGCACCAATTAAAAAAAGTACTAATTCAAGTTCACTTTTCTGCACAACAATATCCAGAATCCCAACTGAAATAGAAGACAACTCCCTGACCCACCTTCCTCACAGCAGAACCAAACCCACATCAATATAATACAAGAAGAATCAATTAATCACCACACCCTCTAGCTTTATAAACAAATCAACCCTATATGTACATCATAAACAGGACCAGAACACTTATAAACTACATAAAGATTGCTCTTTTCTAACTCCAGATTAAGATTTCAAACGATCAGCTTAAGGGTTTTAGAGAGAGAGATAGAGGGAGTCAAATGAAGTACAGTTTATTAGTATCTTGAATTGTGTAAAGATAGAGAAACTGTGTGTGTGTGTGTGTGTGTGCGGGGGTGGGGGGTAGATGGTGGGAGATTGGGAGGGGGAGTCAGAAATATACTAAAATATAGAAGACGAGAATGTGATTGGTGAGTTTGGAAAAAGAGCCAAAATGCAGCTGCACAGGCTGCAAAGACCAACAAGTGGGAAGAAGAGTAGGACCTTCGACATCAAATGACCCACTTGTGCTATTTTATAATTTTCTTTTTCCGCTTTCTATGAACCAAAACCATCTTCAACTAATATTTGGTTATTAGGAAAAAAGAAAGAAAATAATAAGAAAAGGAAAATAGAAAGAAAATATAACATAAATTGAGAAAAAATATTTTCCTTCCAATTAGGTGAGGAAAACGAAGGAAGAACTTGTTTTATAATCTTACGTTACTTTCTCCAACACTCTCTCACTTTTCAAGCTCTCATCTCATTTTTGTTGCTCAAACTAATTAATTGTTTGAATATAGTTCATGCAAATCTTTTTTATTTTTTTATACAATTAATTGATTGTTTGGATTTTTTATAAATGTGCTTTTACATTTTCCCTTTAATTTATAATAATAACCAAATAAAATGGAAGCTAATTCTCTAGAATAGTCATTTTCCTTCTTATTTTCTTTAACAACCAAACAAGATAGAGAATTTTAAAATTCTTGCAATTTCTTTTCCTTTCCTTAACATTTTCCTTTCTTCCTAAAATCTTAGAACCAAACAAAGCCTTACTCTCTCCATCAAAAACCACAATAAAATTTTAAATGATAAGCAGTTCAAGAAAGTCTTCTTTTATCAATTCAAAAAGGGGAACATTAAAAAAAAAAAAAAGATTTATGAAGATTTTAATTGGTGAGCCAATAACGTCCTTAGTGCGGATACTAACATCTTTCTTTTGTATAGTAATTTATATTTATTTATTATTTGATGACATTTAATTGTGAATTAATCCAATCGATCGTAATAAGCTAACGACGTAATTGGTTGAATACTAGAATATAATCCAACACTTTTCATTAAAAAACAGGATAAAATAAATTTTGGATTGGTGGAACTTAGCAAATATGGGCAACCTTTTCCAAACATTCATTTTACTAGAATTATCAAGGTTTTACTAATTTCTTTTTTTTTTTTCCCCCAACAAAAGTTGATTTTACTACTACTACTTACCACTATTAGCAGGGGTTTCTCATAGCACAGGAAAATTATTATATGGACCGAGTGTATGAGTCCCATTCATGCATCATAAGGTTCAGATTCAACTACATATTATATATAATTTAATACATAACACGTGGGTGAATCTGTACTACAAGGTATAAACTACTCGATATGAAAGAAAAAAAAAAAACCCCTCAGACCACCCTCTCTTTCTAACTTTTACAAAATATTGTGATAGTGCTGATATTTTAAAATAATAATAATTGATATTATGTGGAAATAATTTTATGCAAATAATGCAATCCTAGTCGTAAGGCTTGTTTGGTTCGTGGTGTATTTTCAACTTAAAATATTTTAATTGTTGAAAAATAAAATAAAATTGATCTTGATTTTTATATGGAAATGAAAACATATTTAAATTAACTGGGCATACATTGATTATATATATCTCAATTGTAACATTTCTGCATGGGGTAAGTACATAACATCACAAGGCTCAAGAAAGTTATAGCACTGTCACTCTACTAATACTTTGCACATGATATATTGATCTTTAATATCTATAGTGCTCGTTTTCATGACTATAAGTTTTAAAGAATTTAATTAGCATATTAGTGCTTCATATTAGGTAAATCATTAAAAGAACTAAGGAGAGTACAGCTATTGGGATATCACTTTTTCTACTTATTGTTATTCGTTATGATTAATTAATTAATTGATATGTGGTTTCAGTTTTGTCCTATATTATTGGCCAGAAAGGGACATTATTCGTGTAAATTATGACCATGTGCCGTCATAATAATATATCACTATAAGAAAGCATTCTTTTATTAATGAAAAATTATTGACGGAGAGATTATGTCACGTATTTAAGGTATTTGTGATTAATTAGTGACGGAATTCAATATAAACATAAGTAAAGAAACAATCAACGACAAGACAATTATTAACATAATTGTTATGGACGAAATTTGTTACAAAAAATAAATTTACGATATATTGATTTGCCATAAAACGAGACAAATGCTTGTAGTGTATGGGGTTGATACATAACCGAATTACGTAAAATCATGTAATTGAATCGTTAAAAAAGAAATGTATTTCCTGAAGTGGTATTTAAATTTCTTCCATGGATCTTATTTGCCCGAAAGATGAGAGATTGAGTTCAGTGTCTTTCTGCACTGCTTACTTAATTTAAGAAAATTTTCTCCTTGTAAAATGTAGTCGTGCATGTCTATAGAAATATCTTTAATCTTAAATTTAGTAAAAATACTGTGATGAGACGATACTCAAAATACAAATAATTATTATTATTAAAAAAATACAAATAATTATAAATATATTTTTTTTTTTTGGTTTCCCAGGATATCCCTCCGGCCGACAGCCAGATGACTAATCCCCCGTTCCTACTGTCAGCGCACTAAGCGATAGGGGACTGGCCAAATGGTTTGCTCCATTCACATGGGTAGGGATCGAACCCCTGACCTCATGCTTAAGGGACGAGGTGCTGATATAATTATAAATATTTTAAGACAGAAGTCAAACTAATGTGGACAAGTGCGTGTGTGTGTGTGTGTGTGTGTAAATAATAATAATAATAAATAAATAGATAAAATCAAATGTTTGTTTGTAAGCTAATGTGTGTGTGTGTGTGTACATATGTATATTGCTAATTAGAACATAGTGGATGACTTCAGCAGGAAGCAATATTCATCAAGGCTGAAAATATATCCCAAGGATTTGATTGGATGCTTAATGATTTCGTGCACACTTTAAAGGGCTTTATTTGTTGAGCTCTGTTTGTGGCAATCATTTTTCTAGCACATTATTTGTCTTGTGTTCAACCCTTTTTTTTTTTTTTGCTTTTCTATTCACTATAAAGTTGAAGTTAAGTAGATGAACGATGTTCCATTCCACACTAATATATATGAATAGTGTAAAAATATGATAACATTATATTAAAAATAATATTTAACATGATAATGTTAATTCTTGCGTTCAGTTATTTGATTGTAAATAATATTTAAATGGGATACTGATAATATTTTTTTGGACCCATTAATTTCTTTATATTAAATCAATAAAGAATGCAAATAATTATATTATTAATTAAAAAAATAGAAAATGAAAACACGGGTAATTAATCGAAGCCCCTCCAGTTGAATATATATCAAGTTACACTTATATAAGTCCCCTGCATTGTTTCATCAAAATGTGAACATCACTGCCGGTATGTCATAAATGGAATTAACATCAGTTTAGTATTTTTTTATATATATTTATCAATATATATATATATATAAATAGTAATCCTGAAAAATAAAAGAAGGGATGCCTGGTGTGGATAACTGCGTATCAAGCATGCAAGAATAATTAAGAACTTTATGTTAATTTCTCGTCCTGTCACCACATCCGATGCCTTTATTCAAAGGGAAGATGATCAAAACCCATTCTTCCTTAACACACACACACACACACACACACAAACAAATATATATACATATATATATCAGTTTTCTTTCATGCGGGGTTGAACAAACGCGTGGTCCTCGTATACTCACGGTGTTGGATTAAAAAAACAAGTTTCATTGGATGGAAACGTACATGAAATTCTTACTTTCCAAAATAGAAATTACAAAAACATTTTGTTTCTGATCATTTTTACATGTTAAATCGCTAAATTTTTGTTTGTTACATTTTGATGTACAAAACTACATTCCCCCTAAAAAGTCACTTTTCGATCGAAAAGATCATCGATTCGCTTCGCTGACACCATCTGAAAAACTCATCCGCCATTAAAAGAAAATTAGTAATTAAAGTGCAAAAATGACTGTTATAGAATCCAATCATCGCCATCGTTTTGAAGGAGTGATACATTAAAACATTATTCTAAGTGACTTTTTATCACGGGTAAGTATAAATTGAAGCCAATTAGTTAATGCCGACAACTTTGGGATGTTTGTGCAATATGTCACGTTGTTGATATTTATTCTTGCATTTATTATTGCATCACATAGATAACTGCTCTTCTACCATTAGCATTAAAAAGAAAAAAGTGTAATAATGGCGGTAGTTGAATCCAAAGTCTTCTTGGCCGGCCCTCACATTTCAACTCTCATTTACGTTGAAAAATAATTCATTCTCCCATTTCACATTTATAGTCTAATAAATATATCATAACGAGTACAATGTTTTTATTATTTAAAATTGAAAAGATTAAGTGATAAGCATACTTCAAATATATATATATATATGTATATGTATATTAGATTCCAACTTATACAGGTACCAAGACGCAGTAGGTGGCATCATTCACCAGAAGACAAGATTGAGAAACGTGAGTTTGGTGGCGTTGATTGGAATTTGAAATAGCCCAACTAACAAGAATCATGATATAGTATTGGCCTTTGGGACTGAAACCTGGCCTTCATTAGTAGGGAGAAATTCTTACATGAATCGAATATTGATCCCACTCATACCCAACGACGATCAAGATCACTTAATATGTTATAATAAACATTTGGCCACTTGGACATAACCCAAAACACGGTCTATACAAGACTTTTCTGAAACATGCACGAGCGACAGCGCATGTAATTTATAACACGAAAGACTATCCAACACCTGGTCCATGCAAAAAAAAAAATACCCTTAACATGCAACCCTAATTAGACATCCTATTTAGGGAAACTATGTGTATACCTATCATGAAAAAACAACTCGTTATCCTATTTAGCAGATTATACAAAGCTTAGAACGCTTTATCCTGCCGGAATGTTCCTTTAGTTGGATAATGAACATCGCTAAGCCCCTTCTTTAAAACATCCAAATAAAACATTCATAATAACCACACTACTGATCAAACCCAACCATAAAAACATAGCCAAATAAATTATACAAGCCAACACTTAAGAAATATTCTGGGAAATGAACACAGGGATCAATGAGTGCTAAAACTACAACAGTCAATATGAATCTCAAGTTAAATGTTGGGATGAGTCATGCTGATAAAGGAGTTATACGAGTTTACGACAGATCTGCCTCAAATGACTTTGCAGCTACATACACAGATAGCACATTCACATTCAAATCATCATCTTCTCTAAATCTTTACCCGAATATAAAAACCTAAATAGAATACAAATGAAACAACAGATACATCATGTTCAGTGAAGCCGCCTTGAAGTGCCCGTCCCAGATGCTTGTCTTCACCGATAAATCACTATTTCTGTTCCCTATGAAACTCAATCCTAAATGTCTAGAAAACCCCACTTCCTCAATAGTCAGCACTAAAGGTTTACCTGTCTCTGCCAGTTAAACAACAAATCTAAATCTGGGGCTGGGGATGGGGCTGGGGCTGGGGCTGGGATGGGATGGGGCTGAGGCTGAGGGTGCAGCTGTTCGGGCTGAGGCTGCTGTTGTTGAGCGTTCGGTGGAGCATTGACATTCATTGCTAACAGTTCTAGCTCTTGTACTGCATTAATTGCAGCTTCACTGTTCAAGAATGGCCTTATCATCGTTGTTGTTTGCTTGACTCTTGATTGCTGGCAACAAAATTTGAGAGGCATATGGATATTCATCAGCGCATGAACACCAAACATTATAGAGCATGCATAATACAAACAAAGGTTAATTGCAGAAAAACCCCTTGAGGTTTGGTTTTTCTCCACAGTATCTCCCCAACCTCCCCAATTGTATGAAAAATTATGGATGCCCCCCTAGTATTTGGTTATGTATTACAAATCTCACTTGCCATTAAAGAGGGTATTTATAAATTTTCATACCATAGGGAGTTTCCATGAAATGGACCTAACTTCGGGCGGTTTAGTAATTTCCTCTACAAACGAATATCTACAGCATTAGTGCGACTCACCAGATTTTCAAGTTTCGCTTTGAGATCCAGATAGGCCACGAGGAGCTGGGAGTCTGGCGTTCGAGTCACCTGGTGCAGATGTATTCTAGCAACCATAAGCAAAAGAAAATGAAGATGTGAAATAATTAGGTAAAACGGATGATTGTATACAACTGTTTAATTTCTATATAAGTAGGAGACAACTAGGAATAGAAGCTAATAGAGATATTAAATATAAAATGTCTCTCATCTCTAATAACTTATTCAATATGATATTAGGGTCAAGTCAAACAAGAGGTCTTAGATTCAAATCTCACAGCCAATCATTTACTCAAAAGAGTTTCACGTGTAGGGGTAGACAAAAAAGAGTACCTCAACTATAAACTAATACAGATTTTTGCAGTGCTCACTACGTCTGGACTAGATAGGAATAGTTACTCCGAACTCACACGTGTGTAACTCTTTAACACGCATATTGACCCCAAGCATATGCAACAGTTTTCACATTCAAGCCAACATATTTATTTTTCTTATCACTGGAAGATAAAGGCAATGGCATGCGGACGGTCCAGTGATTGATAAAAATCAAGAAGAGACAGTCCAAAACATTCTTCAAAACTGAAATGTGCTTACCATGCTAAATTATGCAGCCCTTTTGAGTTAGATTAAGGGATAAAAATTTCATATTTCGAATTAAAAGTTAGATTTGTCAAAGCTAGTGTAATAGCAGCAGAGGTCCTGGTGGTAGTAGTAAGAATAATATCGAAAATCTCGTAATAATACAACACAATGACAATGATGCCAATGCTAATGAAACAAGATTCTCACTTTGACATTAAAAAATCTTCTCAACATCAATTCTTGCCTAGCAAGATATTTTTCGGTTTTTTTCTTTCCAAGTATTTTAAAGGTATAATGTAGTAAGATTTGTCAAAATTACCATTTCTATTACACTCTAAACTGAAATTTGTTTATCTAACAAAAGTTAGTACAATAATATAGTATATCGGAGTGTTTGAATAGCAACACTAACAAACAGGATGGTCTGAAAATTTTATTGTAATAACTGGTAAATGTTTTTAGCCTAACCAAACTGATGCAGTTTGTTGTATTGTTATGAGCAGGATGAAGAACATTTTCTACAATTATTAAAAGTATTATAAGATTTGATCCTATTTTTGTAAGCCATAGAGTTCAATTTGAATGTAAATCATATCTATTTGTTGATTTTGATACATCAGACATATTTCTTCAATCAGCTAACAATCAACAACAATAATTGGATAACAACAATTCAGCAAACAGCACAGGTTATATTAATTTTTGTTGTGAAAGAAAAACACATCTTTTAGATGGAATAAAGATGATAAAATTTTGAGTTAAATACAGCCTGCACCTGTGAAGTATACTACATCAAATACCTACCATAACTATCAAAATTTTCAATCACCTCCCTAAAGTCCAACCTAATTTGTTGGATATGATTGTCCTAAGCTCATTATATAACATGAACCATAAATATGATATTTTCATCAATTACATCTTGACCACTAAAATTTAAAATCAAAATTAAGAGAGTAAATTCAGAACCTATGATTGGGAAATTCAAATCTGAACATACAAAACACTAAACTTCTGATAAGAAAAGAAAGTGCAAAAATCAGGAGAAAAAAAACATGTAATAACAGTTCTAGTAAACCTTTATAAACTTACAAAAAACAATAACATTTCTAATAAACTTCCGTAATTTTTCAAAAGGAATCATTTTTACAGTATATACGAATTCTATAATAATAACAAGATTTTCAAGAAAGCTTTGTAAATTTATGGATGAAATGGTTTTCTCATGGATATAAATGGATTCTTCAAGAATAATATGGCACCGTCCGACTTTTATTCTGTGTCTGTAATACACGAAACAGAACGGAGATGCTAAGAAATTATGAATGTAATTATGAACTGAAGGCAAAGTGGCTAACTGGCAAGGTATTACTATGATCATGATTCATGACAAAGTATTTGGCATTACATTAAATAATTTTCGAAGTTACTCTAGCTAAAGTTATCTAGGTCCCTGCCTTTTGCTTACTGTATATATATCGACTAATTTAATCAAGAAAATAAAAAACTTTGAAATGCACAAAGTGATAGAGAGTTTGGCGCCTAGTTTCATTTAAAAGTTCACAAAAATGGGTAACATTAATTTAATTTTTTTTTAAATATGAATAATGCATTGCTCCTTACAATCAAAGTATTTTCGACAGTGGCTTCCCAATACAACCTTCAGGTTGAGCAACCAAACCCGACCCCCCCCCCCAAAAAAAAAAACCAACATTTACATATAACTAAGAAAAAAAGTAACTATTCTTCAGAAAATTACAAAACTTTATTGAAAAAATATTATTCTTTCTAATTTTGATTTTATTACTAATCATTACTGTCCAGTGTTTGATTTTGAATGTCTCTGTTATTGTAAAAAATTTAATGTCTCAAATTTGAGTTTGAATTTATTTTTCAAAAAGATTCATTTAAAATTAATTTAGAGGAACTAGGAAGTCTGATTAAAGTAAATTAACGCATAGCAACTGAAGTACGATGGAAGTGCCATAATTCAGGAACTGTACAAGCACAAAGTAAGTCCAACAAAATTCAATTGTTCAACAGTAAGGGGAAAATCATAGGCTTAGGAATTTAAGGAGGTGTTTGATGTAATGATAGTTATGGGTTATGGGTGCAAGCTGTATATAACCCTAAAATTTTTAACAAAGTCTTAGTAAGTTGAACCTTCAAAATGCTTGGAAAGAAATAACAAAATGATATCTTGTGAAAGAAGAATTGATGGAGGGGGAAAACTGCCCACACACATGGTGGAATGGAACAACTAATATAGAGAAAGTAATAAAGTGCTTTTAGTTCGGCTATATGGGTGAATGCTTTTTGATTTATTTCACCATTTATTTTATAAAATCAACATGAGTACGTGATTCTGACACCATATAGAGATCACTATTTTTTCCCTAAAAAGTACAAGTCAACAACAGGCTAATAATTTACTCATATCAGAAAGTGAAAAGCAAAAACATTAAGAGGGCATAGTTCTTTCAATCTTTATCTTTAAAAATGACTTAATGGAAGTGTTATCCTGCATAATGCTTTCATATTCTTAAAATTATAAAAGATAATGATAACTTTTGCAATATCTAATTGTACTTGACAAATTACATTAGTGACTAAATGCATTAGTTTCTTCTCATCACAAATTACTACTCGAAACTCTAAGTCAACTCACCAAACTAACTAGTCGCTACATAAATAGAGTCTTTTTTTTTGGGGGGGGGGGAGGTGTTGCGGCGTTTTCATCAATACAGCATACACTTTCTTCAAATTTTTTGCTATTCGAAGGCATTAAATTGTGTGGTTGTTCACCAAAAACCATGTTAATGATATGTAATTTTCTCATTTCAGTAAGATTCAAACTGTATCTATCATCATAGAAAACACAAAAACTGGTCTCTCTTGTAGTTTTCACCTAAATTACTAGCATTGTCTATTTTAAATTTGTAAATCAATTTAGAAATAGTACATTATCATCACTTAACATTGTTTTATAACTTCCCTATTCAGAAGAAACAAATTTGCTCTTTTGTAGTTTTCACATAAAATTTAACAAAACAAATACTAGCCTAATTTATTCCAAAGTTTCTCAAACCAAACTCACAATTATCCTAAATAGAGTTTATCTGGTCCCCCCCTCCCCACCCCCACCCCACCACCAAAAAAAAAAAAAGATAAGAGTTTATCAAAGTTCTAAATTTACACTGTGGATTCATACAATCATAAAAAATTTCAAAATTTTAAGTATCACAATTAATAAGCAAAATAATACTTCCGCCTAATATGCTAGGTAATATTTTGCAAATTTGAAATACATAACCTTCTTATCGCCAAAAATTACAGCTCAAAACTACACTTAATTTGCCAAACTAACTTGTTCCAACATGAATAAAGTCTTAAGACTAATAAACAGGATTCCTGAATACAACATGATATACATTGTTGATATTTTTGGACTATTGAAACGTTTTAATTTTTTTTGCACAATTGTTCAGCTACGACAGTGGAAGTAATAGGTAGTATTAATTTTTCTCATCTGGAGAAAATATTCAAATTGTATCTATCATCTTAGGGAAAACACAGTAACTAAGTCTCTCTTGTAGTTTTCACCTAAATTTAATGCCATCGTATATTTCACAATTCCTAAGTCCAAACTCATAATACTACCAGCAAATAGTTAGTTATGAACTAGCATTTCTTGTCAACGAACACAGAACAGAAAAGTAAAATGAGACTATTATCATAAAGGTCTCGAAATTTACAGAGTGCCCGTTTCTTACCTTTTTAGGCCGCCCCAACGGCTTACCGGAGAGCTTCCTAGGCTTCTTGGGCAGCACAGAAGTCAGGCTCCTAGGCCTCTTTGCCTCACCGCCAGCCTTGGGCGGTCGGCCTCGACGCTTCCCCCCGATTGGTGCAGCAGCTCCGCTACCAGCCACCGGAAGTGCACCACCAACATTAGCAGCAACAGGTGCTGCCCCCACCCCACCACCAACAGGCGCCCCAGGAGCAAACCCTTCTACCACATTAATAGGCTTGGGTGGCCTACCACGTGGCCTCCCTGGCCCCTTCCCTTGGGCAGCTAGGGCAGCATTCTTTTTGGGCCTTCCCCTGCCTGTTCCCACACCACCACCACCACCAGCGGTAAGCCCAGTACTCGGCGGGCGACCACGTCCCCGCTTAATCCCACCCTGCTTCGGCGGACGTCCACGGCCTCTCACAGGCGCAACCGCATGAGGCCCGTTAACAGGTCCAGCAGCGGCGACCTCGGCCCCAGGCACCATAGCCCCGCCAGACGCCGGAACGGCAGCCGGCGCAGCATTGGTGTTCGTGAGAGGTGCGAAAACGGGCACGGCAGCTTGAACTGCGTCGGGCTTGGGTTTGGGAGGCCGGCCGGGCCGTCTCTTGGGCTGAGCAGAAGCGGGATCAGAAGAAACAGCGTCAACAGCACCGTTGGGGGCAGCGGGAGCAGATCTAGGGAGCTTGTAGGAGTGCTTGACCATGAGAAGTTGACCGTTGGCCTTCAACCGCTTGAGGTGGTGAGTCAACAGCGCCGAGTGCGTCGGTGGAAGGTTCGTGTAGTGAGTCTCTATGAACTTGGCTATAGCCCTCTTGCTCGACCCGTTCCGCTCCTTCAACCCCGAAATCGCGGCCGTTATCATCTGCACAGTAACTCCAAGAACATCACAACCCGGGAAAAAAATTAATCTAGCAAAACTTCAGAGAGAGAAAGAGAGAGAGGGAGGAGAGAAATTAGGGATTTTTATTTGTGGGACACTCGGGAGTGTACTAAAGTTACCTCAGCATAAGGTGGGTGGCTGTGGGCAAGAGGTTGGGTAGGGGTGGGGTTCGCGGCGGCTACGGCGGTGGCGGTGGCGGGAGCAGGAGCAGGAGCTGCCACCGTTGGTTGGGCGGCTGGCGGTGGTGGATCCAACGCTGGGTCCATGCACTCGATTTTAAAAAAATCTGAATTTAGAGAGAGAAAGAAAGAGGGCAAGAATTCAGAGAGAGGAGAGAGAGAGTGTCTGTGCGCGCTAGTGTGTGTAAGGGATAGGGATGAAAAAGGTGCTGGGGGTGAGGTGTGAGGTGGATTGGACCGTTGGAGCCGCTCTCTGTGTGTGTGTGTGTGTGTGTTTGGAGCTCAAAATTGTTGGTCCAAATCTGTCTTTTTCCGCCCTTTATTTTATTCCTTGTTGTTTATTGTAAACAAAATATCAATTATAGGTTCTTGATTTCAAACATAAAAATATTTTATATTCAATAATAACAATCATGTTTGCGAGTAGATAAACACGGTAATTTATTGTTGTGTTCCTCTATACTTATTTTTAGGGTGAATTTTATTTTGCCTATTTTAACACTATAAGTGTATAATTAACTGTGTCACTTACGTCTGTTAGTTAGTTATTGTTTCCATGTAACACATCGGTTTATTTAGGTATTCAATTATTAGTCCAAAAATCTCCATATAATGTTGTAATATCTTTTATCACTCTCTTTATATTGCAATATATATATATATATATATATATATATATATATCATTAAGACAATAGTATACAATGCACTCGATCACATAGCTTGATGACTGCTGTTTAATTAACAAGGTGCCGCTAGAATTTGTTAGGGCTTCGGTTGTCAATAGGTGGATTTTAATTCCTACCCGATTCTAATCATAATGTTTTCAATCGATTATAATATAAAGCGAATCAGATTCTAACATACAATATACACGATTCGAAATAAGCAGATCAAATACAAAATCAAATAATACAGCGCGTTAAGAATCTGAATTCAAGTTTTAATAATATCTTATGTTAAATTATAAGTTTATCTATAAAACAGTAGTAAAACTCTTAAATGTAATATAATATATTCTCAATTATCATTAATAATACATTAAATTTTATTTTTGAGGTAATTTATATTACAAATATTCTTCTATTTTACTTAATTTTGTTTTTCACATAAAACGTATATATATATATATATTACTGTTGTTCGGGTCGTGTTTTTAGTTTGGTTTTAATTTGAGCTCATTAATTAGCTAGCATCTGGGTCGACTTCGAATATCAAGAAAGCTAATTAAATTCGTTTTTGTTTTTTTTTTCAAATTTAATTCAAATCCGACCGTTGATAGTCCTTGTCGGTTGGGCTCACCTACTATCTAATTAGTTCAGCCCAACTGAGCCCACTTAGCTTGGACAGCTGTCCAATCAGACTAGACCAGCCAATACAGCCCAGGATTTTTTATTGAGCTTCCTAGCCATTTTGGATCAATCATTAAGGTCCAATTGTAGTGTGAGGTAATAATGGATTTTTCATAAAAATAATAATAACAAATAAATAAAATAAAATTTTGGTAAATAGATGGTATCAATTCAAAGGAAGGGTCAAAGTAATCGTAAATAACTAGTGCAACGTGCACTTGATACGTGTGCAATATATATATATATATAATGAAATAGTTAAAATTTAATAGCATAAAATTAATTTTTTATTAAATTCTATGTAAAATATATATCTTTCTAAGCCATCTTTATTATTTTTACTACCATTTTAATTAGTCATAATATATATAGATTAGATATTTAATAATTTTAAAAGATTAACATAAAATTATTATTTTGATTATAAATAAATAAAAATATAAAGTAAAAAAAACGAAAATTGAAAATTGAAGACGAGAGATACGATAATAGAAAATAGAAAAAATTAAAACATGTTGCCGGGAATGAGAGAGAGAATAGTACCTAAACATTAATAAGAGTACTTTGAGAAGTTACAATTGAACGCATCAAAAAAAAATTAAAGGATGTCACACTATATTAAATAGTATAGAAATCGAGTCGACAATTAATTTTAATATTTAATCTAAATCCATCCATCATAATCAATGATGTTGTTCCTACTTCCTATATTTATGAGAAAAGTACTGAATTAAATTAATTATCACTTCATTTTCACACACATATTATCCCCCCCAAAAAAAAACAGTACAAGGGACCAAGTATTGTTGGGTAGGACGGAAGATATTGGTGCATATCATTTATGCAACCATTAAATACATTGTATTATGTGCATGATTTATAGGATAATTATTATTATTATTTTTTTTTTTGTTTATACACCACGTTAAAGAACAATAAAAGAAGACGGAAAACTAGGAACAACATAATTCAAGATTCGGGAAATTATAATTCATACTTGGTTCGGTTTAACCAATGTTAATTACTTGATGAGTGTTTCGCATTTGTCATGTGGATGGTCGATAATTTAAGGAGAGTGACTAATTATTTAATAAGTGTATTACACTTATTATATAAATTTTTGGATTCAACTAAACCAAATCCGGATAAAAGATTTTCTTTCAAGATTCTTGAATTTTTGACTGAGTCCAAGAAATACAAATTAAATAAAACATGAAATGTGTTATGGGCCAATCCTATGATTTCAAGTTTCCAGACAACATTAGACACGGTCCAGGCTGTAGCCTTGAAAACAACAGCCAGTTTTGAGTTGTGAAGTAATGAAACTTCCTACGTCTAAAGTAGTAATTAGTCAATTATTAATCCTAATTAGCAAACATAAAAGAATGTAGTAGGGGTATGTTTGCAAAGTGGAAAGACAATAAGTTCACTTTTTTCCTTTGCGCCCCCCCACCCCCATTTTTTTCTTTTTATGTTTTTTGGACACAAATTGTGAGGGACATTATTCAAAAGAGTGGATTTCTTGAAATTAAATTTTCAAAATTGACAAGTGAGGGTCATATTTTGCCCTTCCAAGTCTTTCATTCGGGGAAACTTCACGCCACCCACTTGATATTATTTAAATGATGTTTTTGACAAATGAATTTGAATATGGCAGCGTAGAAAAATGCTAAAAAATCAAAGAATTGTAACGTTATAATACTTAATTCAATGGCTAATAATATCATTTGGATACCTAAAAATATCACTTTTAGATATATATAAAAAAAAAGAACAACACCAAATTTGACGGATTATATACACCGTATACCAATCCAAATTTATAATTACATTTGTAGTTGTACAATTATAGAGATGGCAATGGGTCCGGGTTGGATCCGAACCTGCCCCACTAGAATTTTACATATATTTTTTATTTATTATTTTATATAAGATTATGTAATATGTATCTATACTTTATCTACAAAAGTATATATTATATAAATAATCACATAAAAAATAAATATGATATTCCTATATATAAAAATAATTATCTAACTGATGTGACCATGTTTCCCTCCACTAGGCCACGTCACCTTCCCACCGGAGAGATAATGCCAAGTATGAAGCCGAAGGCCTTCAAATTGGTGTGCTATCATCGAAAAAGGTTATAAGCCACCAAAAGGGACTTCCAAGTATGCCCTCGAATTGGTGTATTGTCCTCGAAAGAGGTTATAAGCCACCAAAAAGGGGCTTCCAAGTATGCCCTCGAATGGATGTGTTGCCCTCGAATTGGTGGGCTGTCCTCGAAAGAGGTTGTAAGCCACCAAAAAGGGGCTTCCAAGTGTGCCATCGAATGAGTGTGTTGCCCTCGAATTGGTGGGCTGTCCTCGAAAGAGGTTGTAAGCCACCAAAAAGGGGCTTCCAAGTGTGCCCTCGAATGGGTGTGTTGCCCTCGAATTGGTGGGCTGTCCTCGAAAGAGGTTGTAAGTCACCAAAAAGGGGCTTCCAAGTATGCCCTCGAATGGGTGTGTTGCCCTCGAATTGGTGGGCTGTCCTCGAAAGAGGTTGTAAGCCACCAAAAAGGGGCTTCCAAGTGTGCCCTCGAATGGGTGTGTTGCCCTCGAATTGGTGGGCTGTCCTCGAAAGAGGTTGTAAGCCACCAAAAAGGGGCTTCCAAGTGTGCCCTCGAATGGGTGTGTTGCCCTCGAATTGGTGGGCTGTCCTCGAAAGAGGTTGTAAGCCACCAAAAAGGGGCTTCCAAGTAGTGCCCTCGAATGGGTGTATTGCCCTCGAATTGGTGGGCTGTCCTCGAGGAAAGATGTCCCATTCGAGGGCATGTCCGCTGGATCCTTAGTGAGTACTTGGCCCATATAACAGCTAAAAAGGGGCCCAACTACTCTGTCAGACGTAGAGCCACCAAAATATGCCCTGACAAGATAGGTGGACTCTTTAAGTTGTAGGTGCCTTAAATGCTCCCTTATAAGTGCAATCTCAAGTATCAAATGGCCAAGATATGCATTTAATGCAAAAGTCAAGCCCCATTAATGAGAGTAGGGCCCCAACCGCCATTTTGGACTTCAAGATGTGACAAAAAGTATGTCCACTTGTACTCCCTGGGTCAAATCAGATGGTCAATCCCCATCAACCCCATCAAATCAAAGACCCACTCTCATTATAAATAGGCAAAAAACTATCCCATATGAGGTATCTTACGTATTTTGTATTTTCTCCCGAGAAAATAGCACTTTACTATTCATCATCTTCTCCAAATACCCTACCATTGACTTGAGCATCGGAGAGCCTACGCCGAGGAAAAACCGGCTAGTCTCACGTGCGTTCCTCCCTTTTTGGTAGGTGGGCCACCAGCAAGAACATCCCGGAGCACACCATATCCCGACGCGTGGACAAACCAGATTCGGACCGCATCACTAACATTAGTAGTTAAGTTGTAATTTTAAAATATGTGCAAAAAAATATACGATAAAGATATTTAAATTTTCAAAATTTAAAATATATTCATAGAAATTTATAAATAATTAGTACTTTGGTAATAGTATTATTTTTTCATGATTAAAAAGGTATGATAATATATATATTTTAAAAATAATTCTTTTAATTATTTTAAAATATTGAACCGGGTCTACAGTCGGGTTCGAGTCTAAAAATTTTCAGCCTGAACAGGTCCCAGATTTAGCCAAACCCGCCCTATACTTGCCCCGGTGCCATCCCTATACAATTACATGGTATATGTTCAACACATGCTGCAATAACATTTTTTTATATAGTTTTTGTTTTTGATCAGCCAAAACAACTTTTTTTTTTTAATTTTTTTATCAGCATATGACTTTTAATTTGCAATAGATTAAGATCATATTTATATCGATTTAGCGAAGTTAAGGTTGTTTATCATCAAGCTGATATCTATATACACACATATATATATGTGTGTGTATAATGTAATTTGAAGTTCTTTTATTATCTCTCTCTCTCTCTCTCTCTCTGAATTCTTAAATTCAAATATTTCAATCTAAACAAATCTAATATCATATCACAATAAGTTGAACGAGACTAGCTAGGTAATCGCCAAGATGTGGCACTTAAAATATATTGTTGGCATTGCGTACAGCCAAGCACAATAATTAGTTAAATACTCGTCTCATGTGTTAAATAATTAATTAAACTCTATTCATTAGTATTACATTGTTATAAATGACCTCATATATCTCACCTGCCAAATTTTAGTTTGCCGATCAATATAATGGCCAGTTATAATTGCGCTTTGATTCATATCACGTTTGTTGGAAATTTTAAATATACAGTGAATCGTTTTTTTAACATCTTAAATTTTTAAATGAGGCAATTGTCTAACATAGTATTAGGACTGAATTAAATAAAAAATTATGCGTTTAAATTTTACGCCACGCATTTACAAAAAAACAAAAAATCACGTGCAAGACTTTAAAAAAAACGTTCACATAATTGATATAGTCGTCTAACATCTCTAATTATTATATTTTTTTATTACTATAAAGAGTTGATTTGTTATATATTTTTAGTATTGTAGGAAGTCGATTTGTTATATTTTGTATTTTAAAAGAATAAACACGACATGTTATAGTTAAGGGCTTTAGGCCTTAAGAGGTGTTAAGTGTAATTAGCACTTAATATAATTTTAAAAACAATAGAATAGAGAAAATTAAGAGTGTCAATCATTTTTGTAGGTTAAATTATTCTTTAGGATAAGATATTTATGGCAAAGTATTACGGCCGAAACGAGCAATAATTGCAGACGCGGCAAAAGAAATATAATAAAAAAAAAACTATGATATGAAAAAAATATTTTATTACAATTTACACGCGATGTTACGATCAAAATGGGAATATGCATCGCCCCAAGGAGGACTGCGCCTCCAAAAGTCCAAAGTTGAATGCTTCTCTCTCCTCCACAAAAACACAGTGAGAGAGAGCGGAGAATCGGAATCGAGAGTATCGGAGGAAAAGGAGGAGGGGGCAAGAATAGAGAGTGGGCCTTTTTTGAGTTTGTGCTGTTAGAATTAGTTATATGGGGGGAGGGACATTCGTGGATGGGGTTCGTCGCTGGTTTCAACGTCGCTCAACGAATTATTCATTAGCTTCTTCCAATATTAGTAATAACAATGAGCAAATCCCGTATGTAGCTTCGAGGGAACAACAACAAGACGGACTCACGATTATTGAAGACTTTGATATTTCGGGACTCAAGTTAATCAAAGTCCCTAAGCGGGATTATTTCATTGTTTCAACTTCATCCATGGATGCCCACAAAAAGGTTGCATTTTTATTTCCTTTCTTTCTTTTTGCTTGTCTGGGCCCTTCTTTTTTCTTCTTTATCTGTTGAATCTTCTTCTTCTTCTTCTTCTTCTTCTTTGTGGCTTTCCTTTTGTGATGAGCATTTTGTAGATCTATGCGCGTTCTTGAATTATCGTGTTTGTGGGTGATGATCTGAAGTTCTGTTCATTTGGTTGATCGAATTATATGATTTATGAAATTTGTGGGGTTCATATTTACTCTTTTTTCTTGGAAAGCTTTGTTTAATGGCAGTCAATTTAGGTGGATTCCGGTCATTTCTAGCGTGCTTTACGGTTGATTATTACTGATCATGAAAGAATCTTTGAATCTAGATATCTCTTAGAAGCGATTTGCTAACCAGGACAAAGAAAAGTTTATGGGGTGGATGAGATTGGCCCAGTTGGTTCAACTGGAATGGGCCTTTCATAGTCTCCTCCCTTATCATCTTATATTAAATTTCGATCTCAGCAATAGTGGTTTTTTGTACTTTACGTGCGGTTGCTATTTAGTAGAGACCATATCGGTGTCTTTTTCTTGTGATTGTATCTACAAATCATCATCAAAGCCAACAAAGAATTTTGTCTTTGCCTGTTTCCCTTTTTTTTGCATAGAAAAGAGCCAACACAGCTTTTGGCATGAGATGTATTCTTTCTATTTTCATTTTGTAATGCGGCTAGATGAAAGTTATCCTTTTGCTTCTATCACTTACTACATGTTTGTTTCTAGGATTTAGCTAAAGAAAGGGAAATGTTTAGCTAAAGAAGAAAAAAAAAAAAGAAATCCAAAAACCTGAAATTGTTGGTTGTCTAGGTAAATGGTGATGAAATTTATTTTCTTTTTCAAAGAAATTGTCCAGTCTTAATTGGTACAGAAGTATGATTTAGGGTGTATGGTGACAGAAACAATAGTACTGAAAATGTATGAGTGACCATAGTACGCTCTTTCTTGATTTTCTTTACATTACATTTCTCTCTAGCTTTCCTTTCTATACTATTTTTCTTAGCACCCAAGTGCCAAGAATAGTTTCCTTTACCATTTTCTTTTGTTTCCTTCCTGAAATCGTTATACCAAACATAGTGTTGCTTCAGGAGAAAAGAAGGGACAGGGGACTCCTGTTTGTCAACAAACTTTCATGTAATTTGTTTGAGGAGAGCACAAAAAAGTTCTAATTGTGTATCTTTTTGACAGAATAATCTTGAAAACGAGTTCTTCACAGAGTATGGGGAAGCAAGTAGATATCAGGTTCAAGAAGTTGTAGGCAAAGGTAGTTATGGTGTTGTAGGTTCTGCAATTGATACACATACTGGAGAAAGAGTTGCAATAAAAAAGATCAACGATGTATTTGAGCATGTTTCCGATGCCACACGAATCCTCAGAGAAATCAAGCTCCTTCGTCTGCTTCGCCATCCTGATATAGTTGAAATAAAGCATATCATGCTTCCTCCTTCTAGGAGAGAATTTAAAGATATCTATGTTGTTTTTGAATTAATGGAATCTGACCTTCACCAAGTAATTAAGGCAAATGACGACCTAACACCCGAGCATTATCAATTTTTCCTGTACCAGCTGCTGCGTGGGTTGAAGTATATTCACACAGGTTGTCATCCTGTCTTCATTCTTCTTATTTCTACCCTCAGGAGAGAACTTCCTTGATATATATATTCACATGTATATTTTCTTTTTATTCAGCAAATGTGTTTCACAGAGATTTAAAGCCAAAGAACATACTTGCTAATGCTGACTGTAAGTTGAAGATTTGTGATTTTGGTCTCGCACGAGTCTCATTTAATGATGCCCCGTCAGCAATATTTTGGACTGTAAGTCTTATTTTACGGAGTTGTTGTCATAGTCATGGTGTTTTTTTCTTTTTGGTTGTTGTTGTTGTTGTTGTGTGTGTTGTAATTTCTATTTCAAATCGTAGCGGTTTGCCTCCTAACTGTTTGGTTTTGTTTTACATTCTTTTCAAAGGATTATGTTGCTACTCGGTGGTATCGTGCTCCTGAGTTATGTGGTTCCTTTTTCTCCAAAGTAAGCCTATATATCTGCTGAGGTTGCTTTGCGTACTTGTTTTTGACATATAATATATATGTGTGTGTGTGTGTGCCAGTGTAATGTATGGCACTCAAGCTATGATGAAATTGACCATTTTCTTTTTTGTTTTCCTTCATTGACTTCGAATTTAATTAGTACTTAGAGAAATATGATATTTACGGGTTGCATAATACCGTGCTTACTTCATAAATTTTCTATGAATATTACTTGTCTGCAGTACACTCCTGCTATAGACATTTGGAGCATTGGGTGCATATTTGCGGAGATTCTCACTGGGAAACCATTGTTCCCGGGGAAAAACGTGGTACACCAGTTAGATTTAATGACAGATTTGCTCGGCACTCCTCCTCCTGAATCTATTGCTAGGGTTAGTTAATTTATCCGGTTTATTTTTATATTTATTGATTGGTTTTCAATTTAATAAGATTTTTGGTCCTGTTCTAAGCAAATGCTTTCTACATCAGTTTAGTTAATAATAGTTTAATTTATGATGGCAGATCAGAAATGAAAAGGCAAGGCGATATCTCAGCAGTATGAGAAAGAAACCACCTGTTCCGTTTGCCCAGAAATTTCCTAATGCTGATCCTTTGGCTCTTCGTTTGCTGGAACGGCTCCTTGCATTTGATCCTAAAGATAGACCAACTGCTGAAGAAGTAATTTACTGATGGCCTATAAGTTATGTATCATTTCTAAGTATGATATCTAGTAAGAACATTTCTTGATTGTTTATGTTTGCAGGCATTGGCCGATCCCTACTTTCATGGGTTGGCAAATGTGGACCGTGAACCATCAACTCAGGCCATATCAAAGCTTGAGTTTGAATTTGAGAGGAGAAAACTGACTAAAGATGATGTTAGAGAGCTGATTTATAGAGAGGTAGGTATCCAGCGTAATTTCTACTTCCTGATATTAGGCTTATTGGCGTTTCTTCACTTCTCTTACTCTGGGTACTTGTATGTCAAACAAACAGATTCTAGAGTATCATCCTCAGATGCTTGAGGAACATATCCGTGGCGGAGACCAGACTAGTGGCTTTATGTACCCAAGGTTAGCTCAGTTTTGCGTGTTAGATAAACTAAATTATTTCCTTTTCGCTGGTTGTTTTGATATTAAACTAAATTAGTGCTCCTATTTAGACCATTGGGACTTGTGATACATTGTCTTTATGATTTTTGTATATTTCAGTGGTGTTGATCGGTTCAAGCGACAATTTGCCCACCTTGAAGAGCACTATGGTAAAGGTGAAAGAAGCACTCCTCTTCAAAGGCAGCATGCTTCGTTACCTAGGTATGTTTCTGATGTGGATAGTGATTGTTTCCTCACTGGTTTTATAAGCTGGCACTTGGCAGTTGAGCTTGCTGTACAGTACTGGTGGTTTGCATGTTATACAATAAAATTATTAGATGACATTGTATGCATGAAAGCAGCCTCTGCTCATTAAACGCTCATAGTTGGTTCTAGGATTGTAGATATCAGCACGAATTGAACTGATAAGTTTGAGGGAAATAAATTAAACAAAATATGCAAATGCTGTTACTTGTTTTGGACATTTTTCTTGGCAGATAACATTATTAGGATACATTGTTGGAAATTTTGTTTCATTTTATGTCTCATTCTTATTTTCTAGTTAAATTCTTAGTGAGTCCATTACTCTCAGATGTGTGTTGGGAACCGTGAACTCTTGTGATTTGATGAGCGCTATAATTTGTCGCTGTTGAATGTGCCTTTCTTTTTATGTTTGTTATGCTAGATATTTGTCTGTTATTAGTATTTGACCCTCTAATGTGGCTACAGAGAGCGGGTCCCTGTGCCCAAGGATGAAGGTGAAAAACATGAAGAATTGGAGAAGCGAACTGCAGCTTCTGTTGCTTCGACTCTTGAGAGCCCTCCGGGAGGAGCAGAAAATGCAAATGGACATGGACAGAACAAAGGAGGAAACTATAGTGGTCGTAGCTTGTTAAAGAGTGCAAGTATCAGTGCTTCTAAATGCGTAGGTGTGAAATCTAAAAAAGACACAGAGGTAATTTTGTTTCATTTTATTATTATTCACATCCTTGTTTGTTCTTTTTCGTTGATACTACTGCCATGGTTAAGGTGGGATGGTAACTTAGGAAGTAGTCGAAAGTTTAAATGAAAATTAGCAAGACACTCGCTTCTTGATTTCTTGTGTTTGCAGAGTGAGACTAGTAAGATTAAGGGTCTAATACACTAATGTCTTCTGTAACTATGTGTGATTACACAAACTTCCCATCTAGTTTGAAAAATTACAAATGCTCATTTTTTTTAATCATTGAACTTGGGCATTTTGGAACGGTGTTTATGTTTTGTTAACATAATCAATGTTATTCTGTGTTTGACAGGAAGAGCCGATCGAAGAAGAGGTTGATGGGTTGACGGAGAAAGTTGCAGCTCTCCATCCTTAATTTTTATAGTATGATTAGTTCGGGTTGTTCAACTTCCATTACACAGATCTCAGGGCTCGTTCTTTAGCTTAAGCCCTTCGAAGATCATTTGGATTAGTTCAACCCTCATTGAAGCCATATATAGCAGTAATATTCGTAGATTAGGATGGAGAGCTGTTTTTTTTTTTTTTTTTTTTTTTTTTTTTTTTTTTTTTTTTTTTGTGTAATTCTGGTTTGGTGGTTGATGGGAGAGCAGACGTATCCCCTTTGTTCCATCTTAACCAATAGTATTTAGTGATAAATTGCTTTGTACAAAAGTGCTTATTATCTTTTCTCCATTTGTAAGATGTTTCCTTGTTGAAGAGTTTTTTTGAGTTTTACATTGATGATGGTGCAATTAGTTAGTTTGGCTCATTATTACGATTTATTAAATAAATTTAGGTACGCATTTTGAAGAGCGTTTTTGAGTTTTACATTGATGGTGGTACAATTAGTTAGTTTGGCTCATTATTGCGATTTATTAAATAAACTTGTTAGGTAGGCATTTAAGGGGTACTTCCTGATCTTTTGTCTAATGTAGCCTTAGTAGAAGTCCTAAAACTCCTTCACATAATTTATGATAGGATATTTGAGTGTCTATAATATGTTACACCCGATTTGACAAGATTTAATGAGAAGTCAAGAATCACCAATAGTCTCCACAATTACATACACCCCCCTCAAAGTGGTGAAACCGGTTAGGATCGCGCAGTATTATCAATCTCCCCACAATCTTGGCTATGTGTTTAACAGCAGTGTGACAGTCCTCACAAACCCTCAAGTTCTTGAAAACACGAACAGGTCTCCCTCTCGGTATCTTCATAATCCCATACGCCACAGCCAATTTTTCACTATGATACCTAAGCATGTGCTGTTTCTCCTCTTCCTCCACATCATGCAGAACCAATTTTGTGGCCGAGACATAACCGTCCCTTTTCATTCTCAAATCCAACTCTTCCAAGAAAGCATATATGCTTTCACTCTCAGCATGCGTGTTGTCTCCAACAGAAAATGTGTGGATCATGTTCTGCACTTCGACCCAGCTGTACCCGGGTACTTTGTTGACACCCGTGTTACACATTTTCAGTCGCATTTTGTTAACATCTACCCATCTGCCTGAAGCTGCATATAAGTTGGAAAGAAGAACATACATCCCAGCGTTCCAAGGTTCTAATGCAAAGATCATTTCTGCAGCCTTTTCTCCCAATTCTGTGTTTCCATGAATCCTGCTGGCACCAAGGAGGGCTCCCCATGTAGCTGCGTCGGGCTCAAAAGGCATGCTTTTCATTAGGTTTTGAGCATCATCGAGCCGCCCGGCTCGGCCTAGAAGATCAATCAT
Source organism: Petrea volubilis (assembly GCA_026212405.1). NCBI lineage: Eukaryota > Viridiplantae > Streptophyta > Magnoliopsida > Lamiales > Verbenaceae > Petrea > Petrea volubilis. The sequence goes on along the minus strand of CM047876.1, from coordinate 23,260,739 downwards.
GCAAGTATAGTGCTTTGAATTTGTTAATATACCATAATCTTGGCTCATGGTATAGAAGTAATATCTGCCCTTGTCTACCAACCCGGTATGACTACACGCAGAGAGAACACCAACCTAAATTTTAGAAAAAGAAGGAACAAGCATAACAAGTGAATATACTAAGACAAAACTAGAGAACACAGGAAATAAATGAAACAAAGAAAAAGCAAGTGGTCAAATTTACCATGGTGACTTCATCAGGTTGAATAAGCGCTTGTTTCATTGATTCAAAATGTTCAAGAGCTTCTTTGCCAAAACCATGTCTTGCATAACCAATGATGATTGTGTTCCATGAGATAACATCCTTATCCTCGATTCTCTTGAACACTTCGTAGGCCTCGTTGATGCTTCCACACCTACAATACATGGCAAGAAGAGCATTGCCCACGTAGCAGCCAAACTCATATCCAGCTTTAACAACACGCCCATGTATTTGCTTGCCAAGTTCAAAAGCAGCGATGTCGGCACACGTACTTAAAACACAAGTAAATGCAGACCTGTTTAATGTCTCCCCAGCCCTCTTCATTTCTATAAACATTTGTAAAGCCATCTCGCTATCACCTCTCTGGGCATAGCCAGCAATGATTGCCGCCCATGAGATACAATCCCGATGTGGCATCCTCTCGAATAAGCTTCTAGCACGAGCAATATCTTCATTTTGAGCATAACCGGTTATCATTGTGTTCCAAGAGCTAACATTCCTACATGGCATTGCTTCAAACAACTCTCCAGCCAAATCCATGTTCTTGCTTTGCACATACCCTGCAATCATTGCATTCCACGAAACAACATTTTTCCCTGGCATCTCATCAAAAATCCCCCTAGCTTCCTGCAACTGCCCGTTTTGTATGTAACCCGATACCATTGCCGTCCATGTAAAGACATCCTTGATTGGGGACTCCTCGAACAACTTCCTTGCTTCTTCCATCTTCCCATGTTGAGCATAACATGTAATTATCGTATTCCAGGATACCTCATCCCTAACAGGCATGCGGTCAAAAATCTCTCTCGCCTCAACCAATCTCTTCTTCTTCAAATACCCAGCCATCAAACAATTCCAAGAAACCACTGCCCAACGCTCTTTACTCTCAAACAACCTCCTTGCTTCTTCAATCTTCCCATTTTGAACATAAGCAGCAAGAATCCCATTCCAGGATATCTCATTCTTCTCCGGCATCATATCGAAAACTCTCCTTGCCTCATCCACGAACCCATTCTGCGCGTACCCAGACAATATCGCATTCCACGAAACAACGTCCTTCACCGGCATTTCATCGAACAACCGCCTGGCAGCACCAAGATTCTTGTTCTTTATATACCCACTGATCATAATATTCCAAGAGACCAAGTCCTTCAGCGGCATTTCATCAAACAGATTCTGAGCCAGCTTGAACCTGCCATTCGACAGGTACCCAGATATCATGGTGTTGTAGGACACCGTAGTTTTGCGAGGCATTGAATTGAACAAGCGCAATGCGGGGTCGCACTGGCCATTGCGCATGTGATTGGTGATGGCGATGTTGCATTTCACTATGTCTGAGTCTGTAAATTTGTTGCTTCTGGGCTTCGGGAGTGGCTTATTGGTGGGTGGTTTGAAGAGGTGGTTAGTATTCCGGCGCGGTGGTGGTGCGGGCTGAGCATGGATTCTTGTTCTGTTTGGCAGTGAGCGTAGTAGGGTGGTGGTGTGTAGGCGTCTGAAATGCATGGATTAAGAAATATTCTGACTTTCATTTCACTTATGACATGAAATTTTAAAAACGTAGATGGAGCTAACAATTTCCCATTCAGGTATAAGTTGAAAACCTAATAGGCTGATAACTATGTATTTTTTGAATGAATTAGTTTGTATGACAAAGTGTAAAGTGATACTTTTAATGAATTAGTTCGCAAGTAGTGAACGGAAATGGCAATCTACAATAGTTGCATACTTGAGATGGCAATTTGTATAACAAAGTTTGAAAATATTCATATTTTGGATGTCTAATTTTTTTTTTCCTCTCAATTTTTATTTTACATTTTAGGCTGTTTTATTTGACAATCAATTTTTAACATTATTGCGGAATCTTTATTGTAATACCTAAAATGTTACTCCTTCTTATCAATTCTAAAGAATATTGCAATAAAAAAGAAAATAGTAGTAATTGATGATGTTGAGTTCTCATCCGGTCCATGATCTTGAAAAGAAAGTGAGCTAGTCCAACAAGATTGTTATGTTGGCCGTGGCCCTCAACCTATCAATACAGTAAGCACACATGGGTTCGTCGAAAGTATCTCAGACAAAGATTTCTAATGCTTAAGTGGTACTAGGTTTCTAGAAGAAGATCAAATGTAGTATTTAGAGTATTAAATCATCAGAAAAACATAATATACCTCAGAACAGTAAATGTATAACTATTTGTAGGTTCATGTGAGGAGTACCCTTGATTAGAGCTGATGCCGTTATTTGTACGCACCTTTTGTCAATTTAGTGGAGTCGTTTCCGTACAAAGTAGTGTGGGTACGGAAACAGCTAATAGTGTGAGATTGGAAGGGACCACTACTTAAGTAGAGAGCCCTCGAAGGCAATCCTTGAGGGGAAATTCGGAACGAGTGAGATGATGTCCTCAATTGTAGTCCTCTCATAAAGAAAATATAAGATGACGGAGGCGAGTCAAGTCATAGGGTTCTCCTCGATCATTTAAGGAGACACATGAGGATATAGGTACAATCAATTGCCACGTGTCATCAAACATATTCTTCGGTATCAATAATAATATATTAAGCGTCAATAATGTGATTGTTGTTGTTGTTTATTATGATTTTTTTTATATTATTATTATTATTATTAAAAAAATTAGATTTTTTTCACATATATAAATTTCACAAGTTTAGCAATGATAAAAAAATATAGTTAAGAACCATTTATACATATGTAATGACTACAAAACAATTCTCACAATTAACTATTGGCAATTTTATTATTATTAAATTGTCACTAGCATTTACCATTAATTATTAATATATAACTAGTAATTGTGGCACACTTGATGTGTGTGCAAAAAAAACAACACTTATACAATTAAAATTTTTATTCAATTTTTGTGTGGTATATATAATATCAATTATTTAAACTATATAATTGTAAATTTATTGTGTTGCCTACTATACTTACATAAAAAATAAAAAAGTTAAAGTTGAATAAGAAAGGATAAATAATTTACTTTGAGGAAAAGGGTGGTGGGGGTGGGGAAAGAGGAGTGAAATATTTAACACTGGAAAAGGAACTAAAAAATACTCCATTTGTCCCATAATATTAGTCGTCCTAGGTTTTTTCACACAAACCAATTACGCTAATAAATAGCCTTCTGTTTAGCTGAATTTAAAATGATTTGACAAAATTATCCTTCCCATGCCTCATCAAATTCCATTAAAAATAATAAATAAGGGTAAATTTGGGGGAAAAAAATTAATGCTCTCTTGAAATCTTCAAACTGACAAATATTATGGGACAAAAAAAAATTTCTACCACGACTAATATTATAGAACAAAGGAAGTATATAAAAAAAATCTTGGTGGAGATAAGTAATTAATAGTTATTTATGAAAATAGTGGTGAAAATATTAAATACGTATTGGAATCAATGGTAGTTTTTCAATTCTTGTAGTTGTTAGCTTAAAAAGAGGTAATTTAGAAATAACACACTTAATATAAACTACAATATACATTGCATACTAATTGTTATTTCACATAATGGCGATAACAATGGTTATTATTAACATACCAAGGACTCGTTTGGTTTGTTGGATGGGGTTAGTCGCAGCTCATGCATTTGGTCAAGATTAGCTGAATTTAATTACCAAAGCGATGGTTGTTTGGTTTGTGGGATGAGTAAATCGTGGGCGACCTGGAAATTCGTGCATTGTGGTTTGGTTTGTGTGTTTTAGTAAGATTGAACGCGCCAGTGTAAGTAGAATGACCATACTATCCTCATTACTTTGTTGTTGAAGATGATGATTTGCTCACATTCATTTGTCTTGTAAACCTGTAGCAAAATAGCAAAATAGTTGAGAGCGCATTTCAAAAACCCAATCAATGAAAATGCTTTTGTAGATTATCTTTGCACAATTAGAAACGTTGACTCATATCAATATAGTGGAGGCCCATTACTTACTTATGTGCAGATAATTGTGAAATATAGAAAATTGAAACACGTCAAATGATCAAGAACCTGATACTCCATTAATCTTTCAACAAGCTCTCTTTCTTCTACACTTGACTCTTTGAAAAACCTATAAGAAAACAAATCATAAACCATTTTTATATTAATTCCACCGATAAGGATAAGGGAACAAAAATCATACTGAGATAAGGATTTCGTTTTCTTACTTAGCAAGACCCTTGAGAGCGACGTTGTCTAGGTCAAAATAGGCAAACATGGCATGGTACACATAGGAAACATTGTACTCCACACTGTAGTCACCACAAATAATCCAAGAAAAAACCCATTCATATATGAGAAATCGAACAAAATTCACAGTAATCGCACAAGAAAAAGAAGAGAAAGAAGAACAAACAGGGGAAAAAAAATATCACTCCAAATACACGAATGAAACTAAGAACGAAAAATTGAACGAAGGCATAGAAATCAAAGAAAGCCCACTTGATTTGTTCGTTGATAGCGGCTTCAGACTCATCGGTATATTTATGGCGAGCAAGCAAATCTTGAGGGACGCTGGGCACAAGCACGAGCTCCTTCTTGACTTCTTCGAAGGGCTCGAAAACGATGCCGGTCAAGGGCTTGTTGTTCGCATGTTTCGCAGCGAACACGACGAACCCATTTCCATTTCTCCCCTGAAAAATTTTCATCGAAAGCGAAGAAAATGGGCCTCAACTCTTCTGTAAACACCTTGGCCGAAATAAGGATATTTTGGTAATATCAACTTTGCATAATTCTTAATCTTGGGCACCCAAGATAGAATCGCACCACCCCAAGCGAGATTACAATCACGAGATGAAGGCGTTCACATCGCGGGTCAATGAAGATTAGCCTTTGACCCGACATTTTAATAATACAAACCAAACCACTAATTAGCTGATACGTAAGACCCATTTCTCGGCTAATCGATTAAACCAAACGAGTCCCAAGTGTACTCAATGTGTGGATAAAATAAAAATATAAAATATAATTTAATTATATTTCAATAGTCTAAAAAAAAAAAAAAAAAAAAAAAAAAAAGTCAAATATGTTTGTTGTGACTTTTGACTCTCTTGATTATCATTTATATAGCAAGAAAATTTTCCTTGCACTTATACAGCCCTTTTTTTTTAAAGGAAATTTAAGTCAATTGGGTTAGTTGTCAAACGTTAACATATTTTTTGTCTTTTTTTTTAAAAAAAATATATATTTATCAATATTTCGAAAATCCCATCACATTTTCAATAATATTTGCTCTTGCATACATTATTATAAATTGTTTACTGTCACAACTTTTTTCTACTTAAGTCGGCAAAAATAAATAATTTCGAAAAAGATGAGTTCTAGGTCTCAGTTCCAATATATATATATATATATATATATATATATAGAAAAGTACTGTGAGTAAACTTATAAATAATGCAATTTATAAAAATAAATAAACTTATATTTTATCTCATAAATTACCATGTTATTTTTTATTTTTTATTTTTTATTTTTTACCGCTTACTCAATATTTTTATAAAACAATTAATTACTTGACCATTCGGGTAAAAAAGAAAAAAAAAACACAGAAGATAAAAATAATCACATTTTAAATCAGTAGTATATACCAACTCCCAGTGATGACCTTCAAATCTTGATTTGACTTTGTTTTGCCGGCAGTTCCCCCAAAGCTCTTCTAATATTACGATGACTATAATGAATAATTGGTACTGATAATTTAGTAATTAATGTAAAATTAAAAATACTTAATTGCAAGAAAAAACATCTCATTCACTAATAAAAAAATCTGCGACGTAGAGATTTTGTTGCAAATTGAAATTATTTGTGATGGATTAGTAACGATATTTGCTAACACATTTATTATAAATATTTCTAATGAATTGATTTGTCATTGAAGAAGACGTATTCTTGTAGTATTTGTGAAGGTTTTTATAGTAATTTAAAATACGAGTTCATGACCTAAAATGCAGCATGATCACCCATATATAATTATTTCTTTTTTTTTAAAAAAAATTATTAATGTAGAAATAAAATCATACAACGTGTTACATGAAAAAATGCATCAATGATCGATTTCACCTTGACCTAGGGGCCAAAATGTGAGACAAAATAATCTCTGATTCCTTGAACTGGTCAGAACCAACATCCTCAAAAAAAGAGACAATTAAAAAATGAGCCCTAAATTTGCTCACACCATCCACCAAGTGTGCCACAAACATATTACGTACCCTAGCTACTAGCTACTTAGCCTATGGACTAATAGATTTAAACAAAACTAGCTAGCAAGGGACAAATATAATTAATTATAAACAACATGCCACGCTTAAGCTAATTATAAAATGAACTTTTTTTAACCCGAATCAAATATATATAATAACAGTTGACTGTAATATACTTATTGTCTGACTAACACTGATTTGATCAAATAATGGAATTTTAATTAAATATTTTATTGTGCTCTAATAGCACTACAAGAAAAAGTAATATTATTGATAAAATTTAAAAGTAACAATATAAAAGTTGTTATCAATAATTGTATAAAGTGACAATATATTTTATTTTATCACTAATTAAGTTTTTTTGGTGACAATAATTTTAATATTGTCACAATATCATTCAATGGTGACAAGAAATAATATTTTAGTTATCACCATTAATAATTAGTAATACACCTATAATAACAACTTGGTGACAATAAAAAATTTTATTAGAATTTTGCGATAAGATTCCATTGTCATTTAGTTGTCACAATAAGTGTGTCACTAATTATTACTTTTACACTATGTTGCTACCTATTTACAATAGGTTGTCACCATTGACATTGTGCATACTATATTTTTGTGACAAAATCAATTTGTTGTTACCAAATATATATAATTAATGACAAATTTTTGATTATTAGTTATTATATTGTCACAAATTTACTCATTTTTTTATAGTGTAGCACACCCATTACAAGAACGTACCCCCGTCATTGACAAACTAATTAATTGTAAATTTAGTGTCGTCTGTGACGGATTGCATATATGTATATGTAACAAATTCGTTAGTCAATACTTTTATAATTGATTGTTTTTTTAGTTATGTTTACATTGATTATGTCGTTAATCCCATCAAATATACTTTAAATCTATGACATAATTTTTCCGTCAAAAAATTTTTGTTAGTGAAGGGGATATTTTCTTGCAGTGACCAGATTAATTCATTAATGAGGGCTTCTTGGCTTATTGGAAATCTTTATCTAAGCAACCAAAAGTATAGGAAGATTAATCTTAATTATTATTCAAATTGAAAATTTAACAAGATACTTTTTTTCTAGCTCTTGGTTTAGTCCAACCAAAATGGTTCAAAAAATAAACTGTCACCAAAAAATAATAACAATAATGCTTCCTATATTATGTATGTAAGAATTTGTGACAAAAGATGCCACCCCTCTCTATATCTATCTATCTATCTATATATATATATATGTATGTATATGGGACCTTGGGATATAAAGGGTTGTTGAGAGAGGCAGTGCTAATATAGTCTCAGCATCAAGTTCACTTTGTGAGTTAAAATTAAAAGTCGGACAAAAATGGAGGGATTGTTTTACCAACTTGTGCTAATAGTCGTCGCAATATCAATACTTGCATTGCCAGTGCCTTCTTCCTCATCAAATACCAAGAATTTCCACTTCAGCGTAAGCTATACATATATATAGGGACCCTGTATCTATACATATCTCTTAATTCACACACAGACACACACGTTTGTGTGTGTGTGTGTTTTGGGTTTCTGATGTAAGAATATGTGATCATATCTTGCAGGTTGAGTGGAAGACTATGACAAGACTTTGCCACACAAAGCCAGTTTTGACAGTAAATGGGAAATATCCAGGGCCAACAATTGCTGTGCATGAAGGGGATAATGTCCAAGTAAGGGTCACTAAAAGGGTTGCCAGAAACACTACCATCCATTGGTGAGTGTGTGTGTGTGTGTGTGTTTAATTTTTTTTTACCTCTAATGAAATTTAGGTTAAGAAATTCTGAATTTGGTTTAATTATTTACCTTATAAAATGGGCACTCTCGAGGATTAATTCATAACATAATTCAATGTTTAGAAAAATATACTATTTTTATAATGTCCAATGTTAATTTATTTATTATTTATGATCACTTAAAGTGTGTAAACATTATAGCTTCTGTAAATTGTGGATTTTGATCAGTAACTAACTACAATATTAATCGTCACTAGAGTTGCAACAATAATTAATTTGCATCATGTGGTGTCATCATTCTTCTCCTTTAAATTTCTTTATTTTCAATTCTTTTTCTTATTGCCATCATAAGTACTGTCGCTATATGTTAGTTCTTGTAATTATGATAATTTTTTTTTTTTTTTGTAAAAAATTTATTTCATCTCCTTATGAAGTAACAATATCGACGTTATTTAATTCTTGCTGATCGATGTGATAATGTACGTAAATAATTTATTAAAAAAATAAATAAAAAATTCAAGACATATCTTCCTTAGCTTGACCAAATATATAATTTACATAATAAGACATTTCTAATTATTGTAAATTTCGGATAATTAATTAATTTATAATTATTAAAACCGGTACACGAAAAGTAGATTGGCCTTTTCGAACTTCCGATAAATTGATCGCAATCATGATTTGAAATTCTAAAGATGTATATATTCATGACTATTGGTCCTACGATGCATGGTAGTAATAATCTAGTTAAGAGAACTACACACACACACACACACACACACACATATATATATATAATAAAATAGTAACACATTTTGTAATACAAGCTAGTAGCCGGATGATCTTCACGAATTATATATAAATATAGGATTGACAATAATGGCAATGATAACAATAATTCGATAGCATTTCTTTTTTATAATTTCTTATAATATGGTATGAATATATACGTGTATATATATATATATATATTATATGGTTCATAATTAAAAAATCTTAGATGAAAATGGGTCATTGGACCCATGTCGGTCGTGGACAAATTTTGTGCGTTACCTCAAGCCCAAAGAACGTACATCATTTAATCAAGCTCACATCCATACTTAGTTATATAATTTTTTTAAATATTTCATTCAGAGGGGTTTGTCTTATGCTTGAAACTCATTCACCTAAAGAAATGTTTATCAAATCTACCTTAATCCCAATAATTGATTTGCGTTAAACCATCACTATAATCCAATTAATTATTTCTTATCTGCATTGTATCAATCCAACCCCTCATTTTAATATGCAATGGCTGTACATTTTTCATATTTAAGTTGGCCTTATACGTGCCAAAAAAACATAATTTATATATTTATTTCTCTTTTTATTATTAAAAATCCAGCCGAAGTTCTACCAACTTATAAAATCTCCAAGTAATTGACAAGCTATACATATGTACTCAATGAGATTTTAGTGGTCAGGGATGGCGCTGGTGGTGCTCAATGGTGTGGCCATCATCTCTTAAGTTCATATTGATCTAAATTTTAGATGTTTTTTTTTATAAATTAAAATTTACCCCATAATTAATAATAGAAATACTTTCTATATTTAATATAAAACTACTTCCCCCTCCTCCCCCGCAACAAAAAGTTTTGGCTTCTTCGCTAATATTCATATTCAATATGAAAGTAATGAATTTAATAACTAGACCACCATCTTATCGGTAATCAACATAATTTGCAATAAAGTTATCGAGGGATACATCCATTCTTGCCACTAGGTTTGCAATCCAATGTGGCTTGATTTCGTCACTATTGAGGTCCTGAGTTCGAACCATTTTATCATCTCTCTTCCCCCTCGGTTGAGTCTGTGTGGAATGGAATTTTTTGATTGACATCTATAAAGTGTCTCGAGTAAATTGTATTAAAAAAAACAAAAATCCATCCTTGTTGAAAAGCAACAATTAAAAAAACAAAAAAAAAAAAATTTAGCCTCGTTAGATTGTATTACACTTGTAAATATACTTATCATATAATTTGTTGGGTTCGACAAAATTAGGTCCGAATAAGACATTTTCATTTATTTAGGGGAGGAAGACACTTGCCATGTGATTGGTTCGGTGAAAATAAGTTGGATTCGAGCTAGAATTTTCCTAATTTTAAAAAGAAAAAGAAAACAAAAGAAAATCAACTTAGCATTAGCTGTGTCTGACCAACCAAATATTCTAAAAAGGTAAGTTTGGTATGTGGTATATGAACTTTGATATATTATTATCATAGGTATTAGAAGCTTTTTGACACAGTAAAAAAAAGATGATATGGATGAAAGTGTGAAACCATGAAATGATGTGTGGTGCGCGTACACCGGCAGGCATGGAGTGCGGCAGCTGAGAACAGGGTGGGCAGATGGACCCGCGTACGTAACACAATGCCCCATTGGAGCAGGCAAGACCTATACATACAGGTTCAGTGTGGTGGATCAGAGGGGCACCCTTTGGTGGCATGCTCATTTCTCCTGGCAACGCGCTTCTGTTTATGGCGCTTTCATCATATACCCCCGCATGCCTTCTCCATACTTGGCCGGATCCCCAGTCCAGGCTGATTTTCCCATCATCTTTGGTAATAATAATCATTGGTTCTTTTTGCTTTTCTCATTAATTATCATGCGTGTCATCTTTTGATTTCTAAACGTGCCTCACCTGGGAAAAAGTTGATTTTATACTGGGTTTTTTGGTTGTGTTTGTATTAGCAAGAAAAATATATGTTTTCTTGGCTTCAAGTGTAGCAAATAAATGTTTTTCCATGAGTTGATGATGCCATGAAAAGTGTTCGATGAAATGATAAAGAGAAATGTGGCTCTGGATGTGCCTACCAGGACCTTTATTGCGATTTTGCCATAATTCTTGAAAACCTAGGAAAAAGCTTTGACCAGTGTACTGTAAATCGATCACAAATGCAGGGGAGTGGTGGAATGGAGATGTAGATGCAGTAGAAAGTGAAATGATGTTGTATGGTGGTGGACCTAATTCTTCAGATGCCTACACCATCAATGGCTTACCAGGGCCCTCATACCCTTGTTCCAACAAAGGTAAAACAATGTGCATCATAGTTCTTGCTTTCTCGCACACGGTGCGGAGCCAGAAGTTCAATTAAAAATAACGAAAAGGGGCTCAATGAAATTATTTAATTTATCAAAGACAAACATATCATTTTAAGTGACAAAGTGGTTTATATAAAATACATATACAACTTGATCTTTTAAATACTGGAATGGCGCTGCCCTCCAGCCCCGATTTGACTCCATCCTTGTATTTATTGAAATTATAATTACCCTCGACACTAACGGATAGAGGGGGTTTCTGTAATCGGGGCAATTACCAGCTAGTGCTATTTGTAAGGCGGAAGCAAACCCCAAGTGTGGTAATTGGAATTTCAATAAATAGATAGACTTTTTTGTAATTGGCCCAAAGCTCAGAATTTTTTGGTAATTATCTCAATGATTAATCAGTTCTAACCTGTTATACTTCTCTTAATTTGGATTAATACTTTGCAGATACTTTCATCCAAACAGTGGAACCTGGCAAAACCTACCTGCTGAGAATCATAAACGCAGCATTAAACGATGAGCTCTTCTTTGCAGTAGCAAACCACACTTTAACCGTAGTCGAAATCGATGCTGTCTACACAAAACCCTTCACAACAACAGCCATAATGATCGCTCCAGGTCAAACCACAAATGTGTTGCTCACAGCTGATCAAGTCCCTACAGATCCTACTTCCATGTTTGTTATGGCAGCTAGGCCTTATCTCACTTCAGTTTTCCCATTCGACAATTCCACCACAATTGGCTTCTTGAAATACCAAACATTTGGAAATAATAATAAAACTGTAACCCCTTCAATTCCACCTTATTACACTTTACCCCAGAACCTACCTCCATTGCAGGACACCCCATTTGCCACGCAGTTTTCGAACAGTCTCAGAAGCCTTGCATCAGAACAGTACCCATGCAGAGTGCCCAAAAAGATTGATAAACAGTTAATCACAACGATTAGCCTGAATCTCCAAGATTGCCCTGTTAATCAAACCTGTAAAGGGTACATGAACAAGCATTTTTATGCTTCTATGAACAATCAATCCTTCATTCGCCCTCCGATCTCCATACTCGAATCCCATTACCGTAATCTCCAGAACGGATTGTTCTCCTTGGATTTCCCTGACAATCCACCGTTTGTTTTCAACTACACCGGCGTCAATTGGGTGACGGAGAACATGAACACTGAATTCGGGACAAAATTGCTCCAAGTGCCCTTTGGGACGACGCTCGAGATCGTTCTACAGGACACCAATTTCTTGAATCCAGAGAACCATCCGATTCATATTCATGGGCACAACTTCTTCATTGTGGGGAGAGGATTTGGGAACTTTGACGCTGCAAAGGATCCTTCCAGCTACAATCTGGTGGATCCGCCGGAGAGGAACACGGTGGCGGTTCCGATGGGGGGATGGGCGGTGATACGACTGGTTGCTGATAATCCGGGTGTTTGGTTCATACACTGCCATCTTGAGGAACATACGTCGTGGGGATTGGCTTTGGGGTTGGTTGTGGAAGGCGGAAAGGAGCCGTCACAGCGCCTCCTGCCGCCGCCAAGTGATCTGCCGCCGTGTTGAGCTTTTTGGATGGCTTAGAAGTATTTGGAAATTGCTCTTTTGTTTTGAATTTTGATAGATTATAGTGTTAAATTTTTGTGATGATTAATTTGTTATAGTTTTTGTATCTTCATACTTGTAGTCTGGGTCATTCGTGAGGAGATCAAATTTGTTGTAGTTTTAGAGAAATACCAATTTGGCGGGAAGCGGCAGGACATTCTTGGGCATATTGCCACCAATGCTATGAAGGATATGGTCTCGTTAAAGAAAAATGATAGTATATTGTATAGATATTGAAGTGGATTTTGATTCGTTACTTGTTAGTACTTAGTATTATTTATTGGGGTTGGAATCACACAAACGTTAAGGGGGCGTTTACTTGGTGAGGATCAATTAACTCACATTAAAGGTTAGGCTGGGTTTAAGTTGGTTAAGCTATTGGTTTAATTCTTCCATTTCTTATGTTTACTTTGTTTTTATATTTATCCTCCTTACACCTTAGGCAGAATATTTATTTACATTGCAATTAATGTTTAGGTGGGTTCGCTAAAGTATTTTACCATTTTGTCCCTTTTAAAAATAAAGTCTTCCTTCATCATCTTTCTCTTCTGTAATCAATCACTGTTCTTCAGCAACCGTGGGTTTGAAGTAATCCAAGCTCGTCGTTCCTTGTCCTTGTTGCCGTGAGGTGATTTAGTTGTATTTAATAAAATCAATTCAAAATTTCTGTCCAGTCTCCTTCACACTCGTTTCCATGGCAACCGCTTCATCTCCGCCGTAGCCGTCCTACTAACCACAATCGCCGCTGGGCAGTCCGTCGCCGTCAACCTCCTCCGCCGACCCAGGTGATGCAGTTCCTGAAAGAGAAGAAAACACTCGACTGCGTCAAGATGTTCAACGTGAACCCTGAAATCTTCCGAGCCGTTGCCAACACCGGCTTCATCATTGTGCATTGCCATCCCCAAAGGCGAGATCAGTGCCCTAGATCTGCCGTCCTCACAAGGATTTCCCTAACTATTGGGAAAATTTTCGAAGAGAAGTAGCACTAACATAATATGTAATAACAACCAATTAATGAGCATATTGGTAATTTGACAGAAGCTGTCAAAGCGATAGTTAATTAAACTCTCCAAATTGGAGAGTTTCATTTGACAGGAGTAGCCAAATGATAACCTGGGTTAAAAGGTTTAATCCTTGTCATGGCCAATGTAAAGTAAACATCAGAAGTCGACGGAAGCCGATGGTTAAATACCCTTAAACATGCATTAAATGCAAAAGCAAACAAGCCCTAAAGGTGTAAAATTATTTTTTCATACATTCGACAATGCAAAGCATACCGTTTAAAGCGACAATTGGTATAAAATGGCTACGAACTTATAAAAGTCATGGATCAGGTAGCTCATTCTCGACCAATTACATTTTTCAAATTAAAGAATAATGATGCCAACAATGAATTTGTTTTTATATTCTTAAAAAAAGATGATAATGTTAAATTTCACTCTATTTCCTATGGTTTTGATTCTAATACTTCTCATTGGAGAAGAGTGCCAGTTAAATGACAATCACAAATAACAAACTCTTTTTTCCTCAATCCTATTAAAAATATAGTACTAAACTAAGAAATAAGGAAAAACAAATTAGGCACACAATGGATTTATATGTAACGGTCCAAAATTGCCAAAAAAAAAAAAAAAAAAAAAGAAAATCATGGTGCCGCAATCGAATTAAAAGCTCATCCTATGATTTTTTTTGTTTTCCTTTTCTTTTAGTTTTGACCATCCAATACATAGGGTTTGGGCCAACCTACATGGACTGAGCCTAACCCAATAATGAACGATATTAAAAGCCATTAGAATAGGGGAATCATGCAGTTAGGTTCACCATGTATAATGTATGTACCCTTTTTTTAAAATGCGTGCACACACCAACCTCTCTCTCCCTCTCTCTCACACACACACTCTGTCGAAATTTGAAGTTCGAACTCCTGATGATAAACTCTTCATATTTCTAAAATATAAAGTACATGTCTATTAGGCAAAAGATCACAGATAGGGATGGCAACGGGGTGGATTTCGGACAGATTTGGCCAAACTCAAGGTCCATCCCACTATGGACCTGCCAGGTCTAGGTTGGACTTCGATAGACCCAGTTTATATTTTTAAAATAATTAAAAATATATATTTTTTAAGAAAATTGATATTATTACAACTTTCTAAATATGAAAAAAATAATAGTATTACCAAAGCACTAATTATTTACAATTTTCTATGAATATATATTTAATTTTTGAAAAATTAAATATCGTTATTATGTATTTATTTGCACATATTTTGAAATCATAACGTAATTGCTAATGTTATATAATTATTTTTATGTACAAAAGTATCATATTTTTTTTTATGTAAATATTTATATAATATATACTTTTATATATGAAGTATAAACATACATTATATAAATTTACATAAAATAATAAATAAAATATATATATAAAAAACTAATGGGGCGGGTACGAGGTGGGTCTGGATTTTAAAATGAAAACTTAGTGCCGCCTCGGACCTAGTTAGGAGTCTAAAAACCCACCCCATCAGGGGCGGATTTGGGATCAGGTCTGGATCTGAGTCCAAGTCCAATCCAAACCTACTACTATCCCTAATCGCAAACATGTATATACCATTTTTTTTAAATGCATGCACACTCCAATCACACTATTTCGAAATTTGAAGTTTGAACTTCTGATAATAAACTCTCTATACTTATAAAGATAAGGTACATATCAATAAGGCGATAGGCCACGTATAAGTATATACATGTTTTTTTTTTTTTTCGGTTTTCTCCAATTTCAAATCAACCAAAATGTTGGCATATCATTGGTTTGTTTGAAACTCAAACCAAAAATTTCCGCGAACCAATTTGTTGTAATTCGGTGGGGTAAAAGTAAAACTCCCAAAGAAAGCAACCAATGTATCCAATGACACTCTTAACCATGTTTTCTTAGAAACGAGGTAATGTTCCTCTATAGAACCCCCCATTTATTACGTCTAACTTATAGTCCTTGTTAATTAAGTCAAGACACAATGAAAATTTCAATGTCTTGAACACCAATATCGCCTTGATGACTTCTTTTTTTTTTTTTTTTTTTTTTTTTTCTTATAATTCAATCTTGATGAGTTGGGGCCTTTGACTTAACATACATGTATCCTGCTTTTAGAGACATAGAAAATATAATACTAGAGTAGCAATCTTGACAATGTTCGTGCGTGTAGATGATGCGTGTGCGTATTATAAAAGAAAAAAAATATTGGTTATATTTACTCTTTGCATGGATCTTTAATTATAGTATGCAAAATATTAAGATTTTTTTTTCTTTTTTCACATTTCAACCAATGTAATTTTGTACTTTCAGTTTGACATTTTTATATTTATTTTCCTTAATTTTCTTATTAGTTTTTCTATTCAAACATAGCATGAAAGTATATATTACCTTTCAAGTTTAGGGATGGCAATGGGTACGGGTTGGATCCAATGGGACAAGTTTTTAGACCCCCCATCGGGTCCGGGGCGGTCCCGGGTACTCATTTTAAAATCTGGACCCGCCCCGCTAGGATTTTTTTAATATATTTTTTATTTAATATTTTATATAAATTTATATGATATGTATCTATTATATAAAAAAGTATATATTATATAAATAGTCACATAAAAAATAAATATGTTGTTCCTATATATAAAAATAATTATCCAACATTAGTAGTTATGTTATAATTTCAAAATTTGTGCAAATATATATGCGATAATTATGTTTAACTTTTCAAAAATCAAAATATATTCATAGAAATTTATAAATAATTAATACTTTGGTAATAGTATTAATTTTTTTCATGATTAGAAAGTTATGATAATATAAATTTTTTTAAAAAAATATTTTTTAATTATTTAAAAAAATTAACCTGGTCTACAGGGTCCAGGACGGGTCTGAAAATTTTCAGACACGGTGGGTCCCGGATTTGACCAAACCTGCCCCATACACGTCCCGTTGCCATCCCTATTCGAGTTAGAAGATCATTCGCATCATTCTGCATATTGTGATCAAATGAAAATATTTGTTCACACTTTTCTATTCTATCTATATATTCCACTAAATTATATTCATAACTCAGCATATATCTCTTATTTTGTATAAGTGTTATGCATTTAAATAGTGGAATAAATAACAAATACAATAAGTGGGTAAAATCAGAAATTTATCAAAAATTATTAATAAAATTGAGGGCAAAACAATAACCCCCTCTAGCTATCCTGTCAAAATAATAATAATAATAATAATAAAGTCCCTCTAGCTATCCGAAGATGATGAATTGTATTTTGACCCATATGAAGCAAAATTATAAATGTTAGCGCTTATGACATAAAATTAAATCGTTACACTTGTTAGTAGTCACTATGGAGACAGAACTGCACAAACAATAAAATCCAGAAGAATAAGGGCACAAATATTGAGATAAGGGAGAGTCCAAATTGGCCCTAACCTCGAGGGGCATAATGCAAACGAAGTCTTCAATTTATTTTATATATATATATATATATATATATGTAATCTATCAAACAACCCATTTTATATTGATTGATTTTATCGATAATCTCAAATTAGAAATAAATTATTACATCAATTGTTGCTCATTATCAAGAAAATTATTGTAAAATAAAATATAAAGTGTTATTTACTAAATTAATACCAACTTTTTGTGGGATTTAAAAAACTTGAACTTTTGACCCGTTGATGGAGGGGGCTAACACTACAATAATGCATCTCTTCTACTTACAAATTAATTCATATCATCAATCATAGATTCGTTACTAAATGTCTTTTTGTTAGTTATTTATTTAGTTTTGTTTACATTAAAATCGTTATAAATTCATCACATATACCTCAAATATGTGAAAGAATCTATTCGTTACAAAATTTTCGTTAATAAAAAACGTGCATTCTTGTACTACGATATGGGAACTAAACCTGAAGTCTCTGATTGAGTATCTATATACTAAACCAGTGGAATTGTCGGAAAAACCTGTTGACCTGACAACAGAACAAAGTAAAAGGATCTGTTGGGAGTGTCTCCAACGTAAATCCTCCAATACCTAAATCAACCAAGAGCTCAAGAATAATTCATATAGAATAATGAATTAAGGAGAGCAGAAAAGTATCTAAAGTAAATACTTAAGAAAGGAAAGGAAACTAAGGTTCTTGATGGGTGACCTCAACTCAACCTCAGGGATTTGGTAGGTTTCTCAATTAGTTAAAAGAGAGAAAGTGTGTAGAGAACATGAAACGTGCTTATGGAGCACAACCACAAGATGTTTGTAGGCAATGTGGCTCGCATGATCCGTACCGCGGGTGCCAACGTGCAAGGGCCTTGATCGTTGATTTAGGTAAGCATCTATGGTCCAAGATTTGGGACCTAAATCGGGTCTAAATGATTCATTGCAAAGGATGCGGATCTTAGAATGTTTGATTATTTATTCACTCTTTCAAGAGTATTCTTGTCTTCCAACTGTTTCAATACACTAACCATAAAAATGCACCCAATTTAGTGACTAATCAATATATTATAAATTTAATCTTTGTGGCGGATTTTATCTATAATAATTTTTTTAGCAAATGTCTCCTCACAAATTGTTTCTTTAATTTTATTCCCATTAAATTTTTATTAATTCATCACATATACCTTGAATTTGTGATAGAATCGCTTAATCGCAAATTTTTTATCAGTGAATGAGATATTTTCACTACAAGAAAAAATATTATTTTCGGCGAAATTTTTGGCGGAATTTCGGCGAAAATAATTAATTTCGGCGGAACGAATCCGCCAGGTAAACCTTGGTCGCTTTTCAATTTTCGGCGGAATTTCGGCAGATTATTGGCGGAATTTATTTTTTAATTCAATAAATTTTCGGCGGAATTTCCCGCCGAAATTATTATTTATTTATTTTTTAATTAAATATATTTTCGGCGGAGTGATCCACCGAAATTTATTGTATATTTTTTAAAATAAAATTTCAAATGCCCAACCTAGGAGTCGAACCCAGGACCTCGCCCCAGCTCGCACGTGCGTGTGTACACGCGCCCCAAATTGTCCCAAGTTTTGGAGTCGAACCTTCGCTCTCTTAGTTGGCAAACAACTTTCACTTTGTTGTCATAATTCATTACATTATATATTTATAACAAACAACAATTCAAATAAAAATAATTAATAATAATAATAATAATAATAAGTTTTTTATTTATTGAAAATTTATATATATAATACATAATATTATAAACATATAGATATAGCATACAAAAATTCATTTAATTCTAATAATAATAATAATAATAATAATAATAATAATAATAATAATAATTTTATAATAATAATTCAAATAAAAATAAAAATTTTTAAATTTTAATATATTTTAAAATTATATAAAATTATTAATATTTTTTATTTAAAAAATATTATGTTTTATTTTTCAGCCGAAAAATTAATAAATTATTATTTTTTAATTATTTTTTATTTAAAAATATTATTTTTTTATTTATTTTTTTATTTTTGAAAATTTTCGGCTGAATTTTCGGTTGAAAATCCATTGAAAAATTCAAAATTATTATTTTTTTAAAATTATTTTTAATTTAAAAAACATTTTTTATTATTATTTTTTTTAAATTTTTCGGCAGAATTTTCCTCCGAAAATCTGCCGAAATTTTATCAAAATATTAATTTTTAATTAATTTTTATTTAAAAATTATTTTTATTTTTTATTTTTTATTTTTGAAAATTTTCGGCAGAATTTTCCCCCGAAAATCCTCCCAAAAATTCAAAATTATTATTTTTTATTTATTTAATTTTTTGGCTGAATTTTCTGCCGAAAATCCACCGAAAGTTTTAAAAATTATTATTTTTTATTTTTTTAAATTTTTCACCGAAATTTCGTTGAAAAATTTCGAGGAAATATTCCGCCGAAAAATTTCGCCAAAAAATGGACGTTTTCTTGTAGTGTTTCTCATAGCAACATATGGTGATCTCATTCTAGGTATGGTGTCATTCTAGGGTTTTGCTAGCATCATCCAAATCTTTCGGGCCTAGCTTTTTATTTTATATTTGGACCTTAGTCCTATTACATGCTCCATTTTACTATTGAGACAAGGCATAATTCACAGATTAAGTGTTTAATTGGTGCCCTATCAAATTGAGAGGCATGGCTCTTTTATTTTTGATAAATTGAAATTGAAATGCATGTCACGAGCCATTATATGTGGTGGAGGTCCATAGTGCATGTCGTGACCGTGATTCAGAGTAGGGTATATAGGTGCAGAAAATAAGAGGGCAAAGAATGAACAATCCAATTTATGGCAGCTCCATCGGCCATGTGATTTGTTTCTCCATGTCACGTCGACATTTCCCCATTTAAAATAAATAAATATCGCATAAATGCACCGTTAATTTCTGTACTTCTTTGTTCGTCGAGTTCCAATGTGAATTGCGGAGTCCCACGTCCAACTTGTGATGGTAATTATTGAATACACAAATATATAGTAAATGTTTGATTACTTCAATTTAAAATTTTAAGTTTAACGTATAGTGAATCAGTGTAACATATTTTACTTACTATTAACAATAAAATGTTAGGAAATGAGCGTTGCTTATGAACAGTCTATCTTCCTTAATCCATTACTAGTAGGGGTGGCATGCTCTATATGTGTGCGAAATAAAAATGAAATATAATTTAGTCACATATTTAATAAATTTATAATGTTATATATTATAAAAAATTTAAAAAAATGTGATGCGGATTTTGTTTGGATTGACCATGTGGCAAAGCTTTATGGTTCCGATATTAATATTGGTGGCCCACCTGTCAAGAGGAAAGAGCAAACGTGAGACTAACTAATTTTGTCTCAGTGTAATTTTTTCGATACTCAAGTCAACTTGTTTTTGCTAAAATAAGGAAAGAAAAAAGAAGATAAATAATATGCCTTTCTTAGTTGTTAAGAATAGTGAGGTTACCTTTTTTTGGGGTTGGGAAGGCCTTTTATATGAATGAAACCTTGATGTGACATGATTGATGGAGGTTGATCATTTGATTGACATGTAGAATACAAGCGAACATACTTTTTGTCCTCCTTAGCACCCCCAATGACGATTATGCCACTATTCCATTAATAAGACTTGGCTTTCACAATTAATGTATATCCTAAGCATTAAATGCTTGAAATTGTATTTAAGGGAAAACATTAATAACACCTGGGCTTGAAGGGACAACCCTTACCTGGTCAGTGGACATTAGGTAGCAGTGGTTGTCCTATCTGACCGGGTGGTTGGGGACCCCCTATGACGTGCCAACGGCTAAGTGCTTTCAAGGACGTACCATTCATGCCCTCAAATGGGGTGATTACCCTCAATGCAGGTTCACCTGGACGGCTTCTTTGAGGTGACTTTTCACACTTAAGCTCTAGCCCAGTAAGCAGAGTCTCTCGAGAATCTCAATAGATCCTTCATCGAGGACATTTTCCTTGAACTTGGTAGGATAGACTTAGGGAATAGTTCTCTCTCATGGGTCTTACCCCACTCAAAGGCCTTTATTTGGTAGCTTAGAGCTCTTTGAGGACAACCTGTGTTATCGAGAACATTCGTTCTCATACTTGAATGGAATATAGTCGTGGCTATCTTTGAGGAGGACTGTGGCTTAAACCTCTTTTGAGGACATTCGTCTTCGCACTTGTCATTATCCCCCATGTGAAGTGATGATGTGGGTATCTCTAATGGATATTGGGCCATAGCAAAATGAAAATTAAATTTATATGTTATTGGAAAACAAAAAAAAAATGATTGAAAATTAAATTGAGTTTTATTATTGAAAAAATTAAATAAAAAGAAAGTAAACTAAATACTAAAGATAAAAATATGAGAGAAAATTGAGATAAAAAAAAGAAAGAAAAATAATATATCACTTTGAAAAGTGGATAGGGAAAAGTGAAAAAAAAATAAGAGAGATTGAATAGAGAAACAAAAAATGTCAGACCAAGACATCAAACGTACAGTTATTAAATGGTGTTAGTAATTTATAAAAGAGTATAGATATATGAGAATGCATTTCTTTCATTGACAAAACTATTCGTTATAAATGTAGTTTCTATGATAATTTCGTCTATAATAGATTTAATAATGAATGCCTTGTTCTTTATTATTTCTTTAGTTTAATTTATATTATATTTTGTCACTAATTCATCACACATTTGTGATAGAATCTCCCCTTTATAAATGTTTCATTAGTTAATGGAGTGTTTTTTAATAATTAGAAGTGTTGCACACTCTATGCGTGTGCAAGATGTAAAAAATATATATCTTAATTTAATACTTACATTATTTTAGGATCAAAATATAAATATTTTACTAATTTTTTTTTATAAGAATACTTTTTTAAGAACTATTTGACATAATTTATTAAATAATAATAAATTAAAAATAAAATATTTATATAAAATAAAATTTATGTGATAAAGAAATAAACATAAAAAGAAGAAAAAATGTCGGATAATTGTAATTAGAGAAATTATTTTGTGTTTGTATGTGGGGGGGGGGGGGGGGTGAGAGAGAGAGAGAGAGAGAACTAAAAACATTAATTATTGATTTAAAAGAACTTTTTATTAAAAATAAGTTTCAACTTTCAAAATCCAAAATAATTGAGGAATTGGTTTGTTGGTTGAGAAAATAGATTTTCAAATTGGATCGTGATATTACAATATTGTCCTCTCTATTTGCTTATTTGTTGCATGTCTTTACTAATTAAAAGGATAAAATTGACACATCAAAATTTGGTATCCAAATTGAATTGATTTCATGAAAATTTTTAATATTAGCCACAATTTTATATAATTCTATTTATTTCATATAGAATTGAAGGGCAAATTTTGTAAAATTACAAAAAAAAAATTTACCATTTGTGAGACAAAAATGACTTTCTTTTTATAATAGTATAGATAATCTAATGATATTGAAAAAAAATTAATTTTCACTCCACAACAATCTCGATTTTATTACACAACTATACGATATCTTTTGTTACATTTATTAATAGACAAGGCATATTAATGCGTAAATTTTTTCTTTTTCCTTTTCGTAGTCGTCCATATATACATATACCATAACCTGTATTAAGTAGTTCTATATTGAAAAATGAAGTAAAAATCTGTATTTTGAGTATGTTATTATTTTAGTAATATTTTGGGAGTAACTGGGAAGTGTTATATTTTAATTTGCGACGGAACAGATAAGATAAGATTCACGTTGTGTATCACTATCAGTCTGTGACCATTCAGTTCAGTTCATGTCAATTGTGTACAACCTTTTCTGAAGAATATTTAGATTTTAGAGGAAATAAAAACAGAGAAAAATACAAAAAGATGGGGTATGTACACATAGCCGAAGGAAATGAATTGAGATTTAAAAATAAGATGCCATGGTGGAGGCCTAGGCATGGAAATTTATCAAGGGGTAATACTGTCCTTTCAATAAAATTGATCTGGCATCACAAATGAAAACAAAAGGATTAATTACAACCGAACCCCCTTTAATTATGTAATATAACAACTGTGTCCGTTTAGATCAAAACCTAATATTTGAACCCTATTTAACAATTTATACCATATATACACCCATTTCATTACGGTTCCTTCAACTCCTTGATGATTTCATCAAAAAAAAATTGAAATACCATTTTGCCCTCCCATTCCATTTTTTTTTTTAATGGGTGATTTGTGATATTTAGATTTGATAGTGTGCGTTTTGTCATTAAAAAATTACTCTTCATTCCACATTTTTGAAACACACGAACACACACACACACGAAAGAAGTTATCCTCTAAAACTTATTTCAATCCTTAAATTGGAAGCATAGCTAGTTTACCCACATTGTGAGAAATACTTCTATAGAAAAAAAAAAATTGAGAAAAAATAGCCGAAGTTAATAAAGTTGTGTGACTGCTCCACTTACACTGGCCATTTTCTGCTCATATTTTTTTTTTCGTCGAATCGTTTCTCACGCCATGGGCAATTTAGGATACATTCAATTTGATTATTGAAATTAGCTTCAGAAGATAATTTATTTTGTGTGTGTGAGAGTTTGTGTTCGAGTGTTTTCGAAGAATGGTGAGGGTAACAATTTTTTAATTACAAAGCGCACCATATTAAGTTTAAATATATAAAAAAAAATACATCATATTAAATTTAAATATTATAAAAGACACCATATTAAATTTAAATATTAAAAAGGGCATCCACTGGAATAAAAAAAATGCCACGTGTGGAAGGAAAAAAATGATATTTCATTAGACTTTTTTGATCACGTCTTCAATAAGCTATCGAAACACAGATGGCAAAGGGTGTATGTGTAATATAAATTTTTTAAATAGAATCTATTTGATTTAAGTGAATTAAGTGGGGTTCAAAATTTCAGATATAATTAAAAAAAAAATGCTCAGCCATTACTTGCTATCTTCTTTCTAAACTTGACAAAATGACAACTCAAATTTTTTTTAATCGACAACTCATTTAAATGTGTAAAATCTTTCGTTTCATTTTTTTTCCCCCCAATCTTATCACATATATGCTATAGCACATATCTATTTAACACGTGCTCGTGTGGTTTAAGCCTTGGCTTAAGAACAAAGTCTAATTGGTTTAGCAAATTCAACCTATTTCAACACATTATTTTCAACAGAACACCATATGCAATTTTCTTTTCTTGTATTGTTGTTTTTGATAAGTGACTATGTGTCATATTCAAATATCTATCTACATCCATTATATATTTTTGTTTACCCTTTTGGAGTGACATTATTACTCAACTGGAATTGAGTTATAGTCAAGAACATACTTAGGGATGGCTACGGGTCGGGTCTGGTACGGATTTGGCCAGACTCGAGACCTGACCCGCGAATTTTTTAGACCTGGCCAAAACCCGTGAGAGACCCGAGCCCGACGGGTTGGATCCGTTGAAACCGTCGGGTTGTAAAATTCATCCTAAGCGGCCCCGTGTACCCGCCAAACCCACCCCGCTAACCCGCCCAAATAAATGAAATTTTCATTTTCTAATATTTTTTAAAACAATCATTTTAAATTATACAAAAAACCTACTAAAAATATATTTAAATTGTATTTGTACATGAAGCATAATAAAACATATTTAAACAAATACTCCAGATGTCCAATCATAAGAAAAACATATAAATCAACCATCAATCAAGTCCTTAATTCAACCAACATCAAGTTCAACATCATACTACAAACTACTTAAATAACAAAATAATTAATAACAAGTATTCTTAAATTACACATCACTAACGCACTCTCAAATTGATTTTTAATTTTTAAGAATTTTTTTAAATATATTTGTTTATATTTTTTACATAATATATATATATATATATATATATATATATATATATATAGGTCGGGTTTAGGTCCAAGTGGTCTCGAGACCCGACACGAACCAGCACGGGCCTATAATTTTGGCCCTAAGACCCGTTTATCGAGTCCAAACCCATCCCAAGCAAGTTAGGTTCGGATCAAACTCGGACCCATTGTCATGCCTAATATTACGTACTTATTGTTTTTAACAGTCACATAACCACCACTCAAGTTTGAAGCCCTATTCCAACTCACCAAAATATTACTATTTACTGCTCATGAGAGAAAATTAATGATGCCCCAGATTGGCGTTGTGCACAAGTTATCTGTTTCACCACCAATCAGAAATTAAAAGAAAAAATGGAATCCAAGATGTGTCTCACAAGTATACATATGGATGATACTTACAAACCAGTCGAAGTTACTTCTTGTTAGTTAGCTCCTCTTTCTCCTTGTTTCTTGCAACATGTTTTATAATTATTATGTAATTGAAATATGTTTAAAGAAAATTAATAAATTATATAATAAGTGTAATTACAATTACTTTGTGATTTGTTTGGTGCAGTGAATTTTAAAAATTTTGCAAACACAAGATGTATCCGTTTCTTGAACTCGAGAATCATTTATTTCATGTAGCAAATCCGAAAGTTATGAGTATTATATTAGTTATATATATATATATATATATATATGTACAATTGTACATATATTATCAGCAAGGCTAACAAACACCCAAACTTTATACAACCCGATACCCCACATTAGCCTTATACCCTATTCTCATTTCATTTCATCTTCCCCAATGCCGCCTTTACCATGATACATTCTCAAAAAGCACTCCAAACCACACACACCCTCTGTCTCTCTCTCTCTCTCTCTCACATCAGGAACTCACTCAACCTTCACCTCCCAAACATTCTCTATTCCATCACACCTCCCATTAAACGCTTGAAGAAGAAGACATTCTCAAAGCCATGTCCCAGAGCATCATATTCCTGTTCATTTACTTCTTCACCACATTACATCTCCCACCAGCACTGCCCGCGCTGCCAGTTTTGCCTGACCCGGACCCCGCAACAGTACAAACCCAGATCCTTCACCACCCACCGCCGTCCCCACCCGCCACCATTCCCGCCTTCCCGGAGCAATCCGACGCCGCCGGCTGCCCGCTCGACCTGCCCGAAGACCTCTTCCACGGCATTAAATCAGCATGCGGCTCCAAGGCCCACCACCGGGCCGATCCGAACACCGACTCGGGCCAGCTCCACCGCTCCCGCTGCTGCCCCGTCCTTGCCGCCTGGCTCTACTCCGCCTACTCGAACACCGGGCTGAGCACGACGGCCAAGGCCCAGCCTCAAACGGCTTCGTACGACATGCCCGTGCTGCCCGACGACTCCGAGACCTGCGTCGACACTCTGGAGAAGGCGTTGGGGAACAGGGGCATAGATTTGGGGAGGCCCAACGAGACGTGCGATGTCGTTTACTGCTACTGCGGTATCAGATTGCACCCGTTCAGCTGCCCGGAGGCGTTTTGGGTGAACTCGCGCGGGAAATTAGTGGGCGGAGAGGCTGTGAAGAAGCTGGAGAGAGATTGCTTCTATGGCGGGTTTAGTGGTGGTGGGCTTGGGGGGTGCTCCAAGTGCCTGAACAGCCTTTATTTGGTACGAACGCCTTCATTATATTTTTTACACGCACTAAAACATTTTCTTTGCGCACACACAACACGCACTAAATTGTGTGGAAATTTGGGAAAGTGTTGTGTGTGTGTGTGTGTGTGTGTTGTCTAGCTTTTGCACCGCGAAGTCACATGCTCGCCATTTTCCAAAAAGTGGGTTCTTTTGGCTTTTTCTGTTACCCACAATCATTATATTTTAACATAATCATTATTTTTCTCATATTAAAATCTTGTTTTATAACTTAGTAACAATCTTGTATTAAACTATTTAATCATCGACTAATTTGTTATAGTTATTTTTGCCAGTATTAGTACTATAAAACTTTTGCATTATTTTTCTTGGAAGATTTTATTTCTTAAAATGATTTTTTTTCCCTAACTACCATTGCAATCATGTTTAGGTACAAAAGTTTTATTGTAGTCAAATAAAAACTATTATTAAAATCAATTCGGATCCTCTGTTGTATAATCGTGCTGCATCTTCTATTACACTCATCAATACACGCTATGTGTATTAGTGAGCGGTTGAAATAAAAAAAAAAAATCTTTATATTTTTTTCCATATCAACAATTTTTCTCTTTATTTATCTTAACCTCTCTCACCAATACCATGGCATGTTTTGATGAATGTAATAGAATATGTAATATGATTATGCAATAGAGAATCCGAACTCTATTAAAATAGAGGGATTGTTTGTTTTATAATTTATATTGTCACGTAATTATTAGATTATTTATGAACAAGTAAAATACTTTTTACTGCATTTATAGAAGTATTTAAGAATACTGATAGACCTCATCTACCGTTTGAGTTCTGGGTGGGCGGGTATTAATAATGTGGTGTAGATCTTTTAAAAAATAAATTTTCTGAAATATTTAATTAGACCCACAATATGTGATATTACTTTGCATTACATTGGTATATGTTTGAATCTTGGGTTGTAGCGAGGAAAAAAATATCAAAAATCACACATAATTTTCGTTAAAATAAATTAAAAAAAAATAAAATAACGTATATAATTGTAGTTTTTGGGGGAAAGAAAAAAAACATTTTCTTGAATAGCATAACAGGGAAAAATGGCATCACCGTGTGAAGATAGTAAAAACTACTAGTCCCAATACCTCAAAACCAATTCTTTTTGCCATTATACTTTATATAAAATTATGTGAATTATTCGTGATCACTAAAAGAACATATGATCAAATTCCAGAAATGTTAATGAGACTTCTTATTATAATTGATTAGATAAAGTGTCTGTGTTTACCTTTGATTCTCTGTGTATGCTTGCTTGTTTGTTCCTTAAAGCTTCATGCTTAATGCCAAATTATGTGCTCTGACAGGTTCTTTTGTGTTTATGTTCTATAGAAGATATGATGGCTTTGTTATTGATTCTCATTAAGCTTCTAAATTTCAGATTCTGAAGCTTCACTTTTATATGGAATGTGTCTTCTATTGTTCAACATTTTCACACATTTTAGTTCACACACTGCTCGGTTTTTATTCTTTGTTCCTTTTGGGGGCTGTTGGTTGGCAGCGGGGGCATGGTTGGATCAAGGATCTCGAACTCTACTTATTTGTGCTGGTTTCCTCAGTGACTAGTTACCAGCATACCTCATGTATTAATTTGATCTATATAGAGGAATCTATGCCATTATGGAGCCTTCTATTCCTTATAGTTCGTTTTCAGAGTACTAATTAGTTAAAGTTGTGTAGAGAGACTTGTTGGAGAGTGGTCACTAAGTTAAATTAACTCATAGGATGTAGAACATTGCAAAACGAATTCAAGAAAAGAGATCTGACACCTAAAATGAAACTAGCAAGTATAAAATAACAAATCTCTGATCCTGCATCATAAAGGAATGAATGACCTGCAGTGTTAAAATGAACATATTGAAAAAGAGAAACACGAAGCGAATGATGAAATGATAACAGTGGGTCATATAACTTGCATGTCACTTCTTGTAGATGGTTTTCTGAACTTGGTCTTGCAACACGTATCTAAACATTCATTAATATAGTTCGTTGTTTGTGTATATATTGTGTTATTTTCTGTGTTCCTTCAGTTCCTACTGACAGTTTGATAAACAAAAAATATATGAGTTGATATAATTACTACTTCATTTGATGTACTCCACAACATCATGCAGCTTAATGGAGACAAAGCTGGAAGAAGCAACAGAACCGAAAGAACAAGCAAAATGCATAACCTGGACTGCGAGCTGATGGGTCTGACTTGGCTTCTGAACAAGGACCGGTCTGCTTATATACGCACCGTGTCGGCTGTTTTGAGGGCCCTCATGGCGAACGCCAATGATGAAGATGACTCTCGTCCGACTTTTTGCAGTCTCAACAGCGATGGGATGCCACTCGCAGTTGATTCTTCAGAAATCAATGATCAATCTTCATCATCTAGTCTGCAAACATGCCTTTATCAGTACCTTCTGCCTCTTTCTCTGTTATGCATCAGCATTCTTTTGTTGTTTACTTGGTATTAGTATGTAGCTCTTTGTCATGGGGTGTTGTTATCAGCTTTATTCATTGTTTAGTGTGGGGGCTGAGAGTGCTTTCTGTGTACTTTGTTGGTTTAGCTTAGTGCATTCGTGATTCGTTTTTGCCAATGTAAATAGAACATTGGATTGAGTTCCTCTCTCTCTCTCTCTCTCTGTGTCTCCCCCCCCCCCAACCAACCACCGCCACCACCAACAATTACATATGATTACGGGGGAGGTCTGTGTAATTGACCTTATAAACACGTCTGAATTCATGGATTAAAGAATGTGTTCATGTCTGAGTTAATGGTCTTATAGAAAACAGGACTTAAACGAAAATAAAAAAGGTTGAATTGTGATTACTCCTGTAACAGTACAGACAAATTCTAGATATAAACTTGCACTTGTAGATTACAAGTTCGTTGAAGCTCTTGCACCACCGACAGTTTTACGTGAAGGCTGCCGTGACATGATATTTATGAGGTATGAGCGCATAGAGCCAGTTTGGATGGGATTTTTCACAAAAAAAAAAAAAAAAAAAAAAGTATTTATTTTTTCTTTCTAAAAAAACTTCAGTGAAAAATGATAATAATAATTTGGGAAGTCAGAAAAAAAAAAAGAAAAATAAAGGGACGTTTTTGAAAGTTATACAAAATAGTATTCAAAGAAGAGTACTTTTACGTTGCTAAAGCCATACAAATGCCTAGTTTAGAAAAAGACTTTCCTTTAACAGCACCCACCGTTCAGTGGACACAGTTATGATATTTTTGAACTTCTCAAAGGTATTCCTTATTATATTCCTCAGTTTCTTGCTGGTTTTCATACTGATATTTGCTTACAAATTTTCCTTGACATGTACTTTGTTTCTTTTGAATCTCTTCTTCATGAATGAATATTGATATAGTAAACCAAAAAAAAAAAAAAAAAAGGATGATATAGGGAAGTCGCTGATTATTTTGTATCTTGGGGCGTTTTAACGACTATAGGTATTATTTGATTACTTTAGTTTTATTATGCACACACACGTACTACTCTACATATTCATTCTCCATACTTCCTCAAATTATTAATTACTTGTTTATGATTGTATAATCAGATTATTCAAATAAGCTACTAACTTATATCTATAATGTTCTGTTCGTAAATATCAGATGGGGTGACTTCTAGTGAGTTGGTCCATTCGAGGCATGTGGAAATATTATAGAGTTTGGCTCCAACTCAAATCCAAAAATTAGTTCATGAGGTCAAGATTGTTCAAATCATTATTAACAAACCCCTTATTGATATTTAATCGGTGTGTGATAGTTAATAAGGGACCTAACCATTCAAGTCGTCGATATGGAATTTCGGGCTTTTCCTACACCAAAAGAATGAGGAAACGTGAGTTAATCGAAGATGGTATTAGTTAAAGCCCTTCGACGTTTAAGTCAGATATCGAGAGAGAGAGAATGTCGACTAGAAACAATATTAGATGTTCAAGGTATTTAAAAAACTACCTATATCAATAAATGAGGTAGTGTTTATAGTGGAAAAATCACAACATTGGAGGGATTGTGAGTCGGATTGTTTGCCTAACTAATCCCTAGATTCTAGTTCATCATGATTTTGCATAGGTCAACCAATCGCCCAAGTGATCTGGTATGACATTAAGAGGGACTACATTTATTAGGATGAGATGTCGAGTTAGTTGATGTGACGCCGACTTAAAAAATGCATTAAATATTCATATGAATTGATGTAATTTGCATTCAATACTTGACACATTAGCAAGATCGCATCTCTTGCTATACGAATTTTCGATCTGGGGACATCAAGGGGGCTCCTCGACAATGACTTCAAGAGGACCTCCTTGATTGCTTGACATGAGCCTAGGGGAATTTAGTGGGAGGCCAGAAGATCTCTGCAAGATGATCCCCTATAAAACTCGTCAACATGAATCGAGAAGCTCAGAGTCCACAGTGGTCTCTTGAGTTCGAGCTTGATATGAGCTCTAATGACTACTTGTACAAATATTTGGGAGGACTCTCAGATGTTGTAATTTGGATCATTTATTATATAATTATGCTACATATTTTCTTTTACTCGTGACGCTGCGTATATTGAGAAGCGATTAAGATAAGGAAAAAGCATATGCGGTAAGAATGTTACCCATGGCAATTCCTAAAATATGTCACGTCAATTTCATTTTAGTATTAACTAGATTTCAAAATTAATGCTCATTATGTTATTTAATAATATTCAATCTGATGAAGAAAAATGTTAAATCGAACTTACTAATTATATAGAAAAAACATGTGTGTTATTCTAGCGTGCCTCGTAACAAAAATATGGTTCAGCCACTCAATATCTTTCATTATAACTTAGATAAATTATCCTCTTCTTTTTCTTGTTTCGGCAATCAAAATTTAAAACCATTCCACATATTTAAAATATTAAATATTTATTATCTCTAAGACACCCTTCCACATGCATGCGGATTTTTTTTTTGTATCAAACCATGCATGTGAAATTATTTTTTATAACTGGGTGGCAATGAGATTCGGATGCAAGACCTCTTATTTGGTCTGGTTTTGATTAGATGATCACATCATCTAAAAGTTTAAACTGTTAGAGCCTTAGAGGGAAAAGATAGCAAATCTTTATTTTCTGCAACACGCAACCATTTATAGATAATAATGATGTGAATAGATTGAGAAATGAATGTTTCTTTATGGCTAGAACGGATTTTCTTTTATTCTTATGATTTGGGCTAGTTATTTTCACAATTGAGGATAAATGAAAATTATTTGCCAGCAAATTATGTTCGAATTAGTAGGTCATAATTCCAATATCAAATGAAACAATTGTATATATTGAGTTAGAGAATGGAGGACAACCAGAGAGCTCACTCAAAATTTAAAATGAAATTATGCATGGGGATATTTTTTAATATAATAAATAATTTTTTTCGAGGCTAGTGGTATATAATTCTAAAAAATCAAAATGCTTTTCAGAAATGCTTTGTAAATTATAAATTTTCTCATAATTTTTCTCAAAGTGCGAAATAGTATACAATAGTAGTCTAACAAAGCCACATATAACTTATGAGATGCATATGCCTTCCGATTTTAAAATTATTCCCCATATATATATATATATAATTATCCCTTATATATATAGTTAAAATTTGAGTGATCATGTTAATTATCCTTTAAAGCACTTCTTTCGGTACAATTCTTTAGTTTAAATGTTTGCATTATTTATAATTCGTAACTAATAGGTGAACTCAATTCAATATACATACTTGACACAGTTACATTTGCGGCATCTAGCAAGCACCGACAATAACTAGAGTCAATGTAGATAAAATTAGTTAGATAGATAACACCACATTTTCCCATTTTAGCATGCACTGTTTCTGATTTATAGGGCCAACACAATCTTATCGTAACGGTTTATACATGTTACCGGCCCATAAAATATAATAAACACATAATAATAAAGATAAAATATGAGGCACATTAATAGAGATTATTGAAACAAGATAATCAATAGAGAATTTTCTCCATATTTTATGAGCATGAATTTTGTGATGTGAAAATTAACTATGAGTGTGTACGTGTAGAGTATGGCCCCTTTTCAAGTATACATACACACACAATTGAGGCTAGTATTGGAGGGAAAGTTGAATTTAAATTTGAATTACAATATCTAAAATAGTTAAAACGTTTGAAGGGATCTTATTTTCTTTGTTTTATTTCCTAATTTTTAGTGGTTATTGATATATTTTAAATATGCATAGTTATCCTCTTAACAAATTTTATCTCTATGTACTTTTTTATTCCATCTTTTTTAAAGTACTTTTTAAATTTAAAAAGTATACAAAAATAATTCAAATATATAATAAAAAATAAATTTAAATTTAGTCATTAATAAAATTATCTAAAACATCTTAGATATTATTAGATAAAAATGAATATTCACATATTTTTTTCCATTTAATATTTATTCTGTATAGTTATCTTCTTAACAAATTTTATCTCTATTTACTTTTTTATTCCATCTTTTTTAAAGTACCTTTTAAATTTAAAAAGTATACAAAAATAATTCAAATATATATTAAAAAATAAATTTAAATTTAATAATCAATAAAATTATCTAAAATAATCTTAGATATTATTGGATAAAGATGAATATTAACATATTTTGCCAATTTAATATATATAATTTCATACATGGCAAAATAAAATATAATGAGACTATCCACATAAACGCTTATTTGGCGCTTAGGTGATGGTCTCAAGGCTTCTGAATTATATATATATATATATATATATATATAGATTATAGTTTTTCTTTAATGACATCTAAGTGCGAAATAGTATACAATAGCAGTTTGACAGAACCACATATAGCTTATGGGATGCATGTGCCTCCCGATTTTAAAATTATCCCCCCCCCCCCCCACACACACACACATATATAGTTAAAATTTGAGTAATCATGTTAATTATCCTTTAAAGCACTTGTTTCGGTGCAATCCCTGATTTTTCTTTAATTTAAATATTTACATTATTTATAATTGGTAATTGATAGGTGAACTTAAGTCAATGTCCATATTTCCAGAGTCATGTATAGATAAAATTAGTTAGATAGATAACACCACATTTCCCCATTTTAGCATACACGGTTTCTGATTTATATGGCTAATACAATCTTATCGTAACGGTTTATATATGTCACCCTCCCAAAAAATATAATAAATACATAATAATAAAGATAAAATAGGAGGCACATTAATAGCGATTATTGAAACAAGATAATCAATAAATCCATTATCACGTTATGTGATTATTGAAATCAAGATCCGAACACTGTCTTGTGTTTAAAAATAATGGTTCTTGGAGAAAAAAAAAATTCAAATAAGATTTCATCGAAAATAGTTGTCCTTATATGAAAGTGTTAAATAGAATATTAACCAAAAGTACAAACAAAATATAGATTATACATATTATGGTAAAAATGGCATTTCTTTTTCAACTTAATAATCATGGGTTACATTCAAAAAGCTTGTTAAAGCGAAAACTCGATACGATAAAAAAGATTAGCACCAATAATCAAGATAACTAAACATATTACGTTTGAGACGAAATCTTCACTACTTTGACTTTGACCCGTTAATTGCGCCCCAAGGCTCAATCCCTTAAAGCACCATAGCATAGACCCCTACCGTAGGGAAACCAATCACCGTAGCTTCCAATATAGAAAATTTTAGTTTAAACTACATTTGATCTCGTCAAAATTAATTATATAATGAATGATTTATACGAATTATATTATTAGTATATATTTAATAGAAATTGACTAAATACATAACAAATATATCTTTTGATTTATAAGATGCAGTCAAACGAGAATCAAATAAAATATTTTCTACTGATTTGTAGGTCCGATCAAACAGAATTCGGATAAAAATTTTACCTTTTGATACATCCTTGCCTATAAATAGACTCCATCTCTCGTACTTCTACTCCACACTACTATACTCATCATACAACAACCACACTTTTTTTTTATCCACATGTATATGAAAATGGGCAAAGCCCCATTGCTCTTATTTCTGCTCTGCAGTTCATCCTTGGTACAATGCTTTGCTATTGATGATAAGGATAGGGCCTCGCTGGAAACCGAAGGGCTGAGCAGAGGCAGCTTTCCGAAGGGTTTCGTGTTCGGGACGGCGGCGTCGGCCTATCAAGTCGAAGGCATGGCCGACAAGGACGGCCGAGGGCCCAGCATTTGGGATACTTTCATCAAAGTGCCCGGTAATTACTGTAGATAATAACTGGGTGGATTTCGTTTTTAACTTCATAACTTAAATTTGTTCGACTGTTTTTTTTATTTCTTTGATTACGAATATGGATGGAACAGGACGCGAGCCAAATAATGCCTCAGGGGAAGTGTCGGTGGACCAGTATCACAAATATAAAGTGAGTTCGTCTTTTTTAGCACTATATTCCAACTAAACAGCTAATCATATTATCATACTAATCCTCTGTTCGCAAAATTGGGCCACAAATAATGATGGCACGTTTATATTAGTTTAACTTTATTCACTTTTTTTTTTCTGTAATTTCTTTTATTCACCTTTTTCGTACCAATTATGGACACACTAAAAGACTGTGGGCCAAAGAGGAGAAAATGGAAGGGGCCCATGTGTGACTTTTCCTTGTAGATGTGCATTTTCGTCTCTTCCTCTAAATAATTAATAAATGTGATTCTTAAAGAAAATCAATACATTTGTTTAAATAAATAAATAATTATAAGAGATTGTTTTTTTTTCTTTTTTCTATTAGTACGTTGTAATTTTCTTAATGCACTTAGTGGTTGATCCCTTTGAATGTCTATGCTCAATCTTGGTTCAGGTTCGAACCTTTGGTCTAATGAAAACATATTTTATTTTAATGGTGCAGGAGTGTAATGTCAATATTTAAATTTGTATATGGTAATATGTGTGTTTTTATATATATATAAAGATACGTTGGTTGAGGTATATCTTACCCACAAGATTCCCCAGTAACCACGTGCACTATTAGACTAGCAAAGTATGTATATATCATGTAGCCAATCATTAATAGTTAATACATTTTAATTATCAAAAGTAAATGAAGATTTTTTTTGTAGTACAAGATATATATATATATATATATGTTTGTGTGTAAAATAAATATTTGTCACATTGAAAGACGACTTTTATTAAAATTTTCTCATATCACAATTTTCTTTTTTAAAAAAAAAATCGTAAGTGTATATTATTACACGTGCCGTGCCTTGGGGTGTGTTTCACGGTTTTATTTTATATTATCTATTCGACTATAATTGATGTTTTGTTTAGAAATATAGAAGGAATATTCTAACTCCCCTATTAATTAATATAATCAACTAGTTAAAAAATCAAATGTATTAACTATTAAAATAATTCGATGCTAAATATGTAATTACCAATTAAATTCCAATTTCATTCCTCGGATATGAAAATAGAGTGTACTTACAAATTTAACGTTTTATTATGCACAGGAGGACATTGATCTTATGGCAAAGATGAATTTTGATGCCTACAGGTTTTCAATTTCATGGCCCCGAATATTTCCAAGTAATGTTATTAACATTAATTCATTTCCATTTCCCAGAAAATCATTCTGTGTCCAAATTTACATATGAAAACTCATGTTCGTTTTGCATTATTCTTTAATATAATGCAGATGGGACTGGAAAGGTGAATAAGAAGGGAGTTGCTTACTATAATAGATTAATCAACTACATGCTCAAAAAAGGTAAAAAAGGGAAAAAAAAAAAGTTATTGTTTTCTTAATTAATTATTAGCCGTCCAATCATGAAAATTATAATATAAGAAGCATTTACATCTAAAAATTTTGCAGGTATCACCCCATATCCTAATCTGAATCACTACGATCTCCCTCAAGCGCTCCAGGATAGATACAATGGTTGGCTGGGCCGTGAAGTAGTGTAAGTTTCATCGTACTCTATGCTGTTGTCTTACTGTTTTGTAAATGGTGATCTCGTTTAAAAGCTTAAAGTATCAGAGAAGAATCACACGAATGTCTCCTCTCGGTTTCAATATTACACATACCTACCTCGTAACTTATTTTCACCTTACATTTACCCCCTTAATTGATATTTTTATTTTTTGGATGGTGCAGGAAAGATTTTGCTGATTATGCCGAGTTCTGTTTCAAGACATTTGGGGACAGAGTAAAGAACTGGCAGACGTTCAACGAGCCTCGAGTGGTGGCTGCCCTCGGATACGATAATGGGTTCTTTGCACCAGGAAGATGCTCTAAACCATTCGGCAACTGCACCGAGGGCAATTCCGGAACCGAGCCTTATATTGTGGCTCACAATCTCATTTTATGCCATGCAGCTGCTGTTCAGAGATACCGCGAGAAATATCAGGTTCTAAAACAAACATGTCTCTTATCAATTCTTGGACAAATATGTATGGAAAGACCAACAAAGTTTAAATTTGTGTTGGAATTTTAGGAAAAACAAAAGGGTAGGATCGGAATTCTGTTGGATTTCGTGTGGTACGAGCCTCTTACACGGTCCAAAGCAGACAACTATGCTGCTCAAAGGGCAAGAGACTTTCATATTGGATGGTAAAACTTAAAAATTTCAATTTTTTTAAACTTGATAACTTCATTCCCTTAAGTTGCTCTTGGAATACATATTTTTTTGTTTTTTCGGTTTTTATAGGTTTATGCATCCTCTGGTGTATGGAGAGTATCCAAAAACAATGCAGAACATAGTTGGTAAGAGGTTACCAAAGTTCACAAAGGAAGAGGTTAAAATGGTCAAAGGATCCTTTGATTTTGTGGGCATTAATCAGTACACTGCATACTATATGTATGATGCCAAACCAACAAATCAAACGGATTTTAGCTACCAGCAAGATTGGCAATGTGGATTTGCTTGTAAGAAGTTCACTCTTGTAACTATAGATTTTTATCAAACGACGACGTTTTTTAGTATCTAACTTTGCCCTAAAATTTTGGCAGACGATCGCCATGGAGTGCCAATTGGCCCTAGAGTGAGTACATCAAAAAATGCGAAAGAGATTATATTAAGCTTTCTTGTGCATGTCAACTAAATTGCTCGTTTCTGTGTGCATGCGCAGGCTCACTCATATTGGCTTTACATCGTACCATGGGGTCTATACAAAGCCGTAAGCTACATCAAAGAAAAATACGGCAACCCCACCATGATCTTGGCCGAAAACGGTATATCATATTTCATTAAATGTTAAATTATTACCATTTCAGGCGACAATGTTATGAATAAATGGAGTTCTATACAAGTCTGAAGGCTGCAATTGGCTCTACCAGCCTCTTTTCGATTCAGTTCCTCAGTGTTACATAAATTTGTGATTTTTTGCAGGAATGGACCAGGCGGGCAACCTCACACTCCCCAAGGTTTTGGACGACACGACAAGGATCAATTACTACAAGAGCTACATAGCCGAACTAAAGAAGGCTAGGGACGATGGGGCCAATGTGATAGGCTACTTCCAATGGACATTTGTGGACAATTTTGAATGGAGATTAGGCTATACATCCAGGTTTGGCATTGTGTATGTTGATTTCAAGACCCTGAAGAGGTATCCCAAGATGTCTGCTTATTGGTTTCAGAAGTTTCAACGGAGGGACAAGCATTAAGCAAAAACAACATTTGATCCTACTTTTGATTTTAATGTATCACTTTGGGCAAGTTGTGTGCTTTATCTAGAGAGTTGTAGTCCATTAGGGGAATCAATAAGCTTTTAGCTGGAGAATCAAGAAAGCAATGCTTTTTTTCTTCTCCTTTTGTATCTGCCTTGTTCAGCTTGGGTTAATCTAGTTTTTGTTTCTTGAAATTAAAGGTTTTATGCATCCACAAGGTGTTGCATGTTTCAAAACAAATTAAATTTAGGACAAATTACATTTACACCCTTTAAGATATAGTATAATTATAAATTAGTCTCTTATTTTAGAAATTACAAATACCCCTGAAGTTTATGACATTCTAATAATCATTTATAAAGATATTCAAATGATAATTTTCTTGCGTCTATAGTAGTCAATCCGGTTACCAAAAGATATACTTCGTCAAACATGACAAAATTCATCTGTCAATTTTGTTGTTTCACCAACCTTTGCAAAATAATTTTATTTTATACAATCATAAACATCATTGGACATTATCATTTATAGTCTGATACCACCACTCCTCTTTAAAAAATAAAAACAAATATTACTTTCTATATAACTTATACATTTGGCACTTGTCAATATTATGTGAACCCCACCTTAAAACCCCTATTCAAAACACCGTAAAATATAGTGTATTTACAAATTTAGGGCAAAGTAAATCTACACCCTTTAATATATAGTATAATGATAAATTAGTCCCTTATTTTAGAAATTACAAATACTCCCGATGTTTAGGACATTCAACTAATCATTAATAGAGATATCCAAATAATAATTTTCTTGCGTCTATAGTAGTCAACCCGGTTACCAAAAGATATGCTTCGTCAAGCATGACAAAATTCTTCTATCAATTTTGTTATTCCACTAACCTTCACAAAATAATTTCATTTTATACAACCACATGCACCATTGGATATTACCATTTATAGTCTGATATCACAACTACTCTTAAAAAAAAAATTGACTTCCTATATAACTTATACATTTGGCACTTGTCAATACTATGTAAACCCCACCTCAAAACCCCATCCAAAAACACCATAACTATAGTGTAATTACAAAGTTAGGGCAAATTAAATCTACACCCTTTAAGATAGAGTGTAATTACAAATTAGTCCCTTATTTTAAAAATTATAAATACCCCCAATATTTAGGACATTCTAATAAATATTAATAGAGATATCTAAACAATAATTTCTTGCGTCCATAGTAGTCAATGCAGTTACCAAAAGATACGCTTCGTCAAGCATGACAAAAATTCATCTATCAATTTTGTTATTTCACTAACCTTTGCGAAATAATTTCATTTTATACCACCACAAGCACTATTGAACATCACCATTTATAGTCTGATACCACCACTACTCTTTTTTATTTAAAAAAAAAATTAACTTCATATATAGCTTATACATTTGGCACTTGTCAATATTGTACGAACCCCACTTGAAAACCCCATTCAAAACACCATAAACACCACTCGTAATTACATCCCACAATGATGAAGAATAAATTTTGTTAAATTAATATTATTTGTAATTTTTAAAATCACAATATCTAATTTGTAATTATACTATACTTCAAAATGTATAGATGTAATTTGTCCTTAATTTTATTAAGTTAATTTTGAAGTTAGTAATTGATTTTTATGCTGCAATAAATGCAAATACAAATACTGAACAAGTATTGGTGTGATGAACTTATTCATTTAAAAGTATCGTTGAAGATTTGAATGAATAGGAAAAGATTATCAGATTACTATAACCAATGTTCTGAAAATCGGATCGGATTTAAAATTGGTAATTTTATTAGTTACTGATTTGACTGATTTAGCAATATGTGATGTCATAATATGTAATAAATATATTTAATAAATATAATGCTATTAATATTAACGAAAAATATAAAATATATATAATTAATACAAAAAATAACAAAATATATAAGTTCACCAATTCTTATTCATTCTTTTTTCTTAGCGTTTGGAAAAATATCATTTAAAAATTAGTTACATATTAATATATTATTTGATTAATTACTAATCATTAATAAGTATATATATAACATTTTAAATATACCATACACACACACATGCAGTCACACACACAAGTACAATGCCACACACATATCATGTGGCTATGTGTGTGTGTGTGTGTGCGTGCATGCAAACAAATGAACAATATGTTGTAAATATTAGGAAATCATAAAAAAACACAAAAGAACAAAGAAAACGGAGAACCATCGGTTCACACTAGTCCAACCAATTCCTTATGTAAAAAAGGAAAAAATAAATAAATCAAATTTCATAAGGCTTCATGAAGTGCTTCCTTCAAAGTTAAATTCTCATTTGTCCATATTTCGAGAAAGAGGATCTATTATTTTTCATTCTCATTCCACGTTCCGAACAAGCACGAATACAACATCTATATGATAACTTCTATCTTTAAAGTTATGTGGCATTTTGATCAGATATCTGCAATTTCTCTCGATTTCTAATCCAATATACAAATTAATTGGACACAAAGAAAAAAGAAAAAAAAAAAGAGAGCATCTTCGGTTTACACTACTCCAATCAATAACGATTCCATGACCGATTGATACTGGTTCAATTGAGCAATAGTTTTAGAGAGCTACTCGAATTGGATTGGCCATCGGATACCGTTTGAATCAGACCAACTGGTTGATTTGATACGATTTTCAAAACATTGATTGTAAGTAACACTACCAAATCATATTGGCTATTGTAACACCAAGAAGATTTAAAAATGCCAACTAAACAAATATTATAACACTATTAATTGGCGCATATTACATAACATGCCACATACTTGAGATTATTGACACCATAGTGTCTCACAAAATACACTCTAGTTAAATTTGATATAGTTTATTGAAACACTTTTATAAAATGTTATCTATGTTATTATGTATTTGAATAAGGTATTTTGACCAAAATATGTAATTTTGACCAAATTCCCAAATTTTGAGAATGTTGAATTACTTTTAATTGCTTGTAATCAATTATTTGATTGATTTGCATTCATTGTAAATTTCTTTATTCTCTCTCATAATCATTAAAGTCCACCAATCCATATCCATGCTATTATATATTTGAAGAAGATCTTTTGACTAGAATATGTAATTTTAACCAAATTCTCAATTCTTAGAATTTCGAATTACTTTTAATTGTTTATAATAAATTATTTGATTGTTTTGCATTAATTATAAATTCTTTTATTTTCTCTTTAATCATTCAAGTCCACTAATTATCCATATTTGAAGGAGGCCTTTTGACTAAAATGTGCAATTTTAACCAACTTCTCAATTCTTATAAGTTAGAATTTTGAATTAATCTTACTTATTTAGGATGAACTACCAAATTCTTAATTTTTGAATTTTGGATTAATTTTAATTGTTTTAAATGAATACTTGACTAGTTTGCATTATTGTTAATTTTTTTATTCTCTCTCATAATCATTTAAATCCACCAATTATCCATAGTTGATGATTTTTTTAATCCCCCCCCCCTCTCTCTCTCTCTCTCACACACACACACACAAACACAAAATGTCAAAATATAATAATTAATAGGGTAAATTACACCTACTATCCATGTGGTTTAATGTATTTACAAAAAATACCCCAACATTTGAAAAATTACAATTACCCCCCTGAAATTGAAGGGATTTCATGTTAAATCTGACGGAATTGATAAAAAGTCAATTTTATCTCTAAGTGATTTAAGCAACAACAAAAAAAAAAAAACAATAACTAAAATGAAAAATAAAAATATACCCTTTTATCATCATCTTTTTTTTTGGTTTTCTTTCATATTTTTCCTTCATTATCTTCTTTTTATCAAATCTCTCTCTCTCTCTCTCTCTCTCTCTTTCTCTCTCTCTCAAACGATTCGTATGGCGGGGGCGATGGGCAGCGACTGCGGTGGCAGAGGTAGTAGACGGCGGTGGGGTGGTTTCTGTCGCTCTATCTCCCCCAATCTCTCTCTCACTCTCACTCTCCCTCTTCCTCTCCATCTCATTCTTCATCTCTCTCTCTCCCCCCTTC
The DNA here is from genome assembly GCA_026212405.1 of Petrea volubilis. Taxonomy (NCBI): domain Eukaryota; kingdom Viridiplantae; phylum Streptophyta; class Magnoliopsida; order Lamiales; family Verbenaceae; genus Petrea; species Petrea volubilis. The sequence continues at coordinate 23,217,994 of CM047876.1, read as the reverse complement.
CCTTTGGATCTCTTTGCGTGGCGGCGGACGGCGGTAGGATGGCTATAGAGAATATCGGAAGGGTGTCTTCTCTCCTTCTATCTCTCCTGATCTCTCTATCTCTCTTTCTTTCCCCCTCTCCTTCTCGATCTCTCAATCTCCCTAGGGATCTCTCTGCGTGGCAGTGGCGGCAAATGGCAATAAGGTGACTGCAAAGGACTGCAAACAACGGTGGGGTGGCTTCTCTCCCTCTATCTTTCTCGATCCCTCTCCTTCTTGATCTCTCTCTATCTCTCTGGATCTCTCTGTATGGTGGCGGCGACAAACGACAGTGACGCGATCGTGGCAGACAGCTGTGGGGCCATTAATTGTAAAAAAATAATATAACAAGAATATTATATTTTATCCCCCTATGATTTCATGAAATAATAATGTACTACCGCAAACTATGACAAATATAACAAAAATACCATTAAGGGCATTAAAGTTATTTTATCTGGGCCAAATTCAATTCTTGCCTGTAAAGGGGTATTTTTGAAAGTTCGTGTTGGTTGACTAACGATCAACTAGCGGTCGGTGTAAAATGTAAGAGGGAACATCAATTCAGGGGGTAATAGTAATTTTTCAAATATCGGGGTATTTTTTGTAAATACACTAAATCTCAATGTTGGTAGGTGTAATTCGCCCTAAGTAATAACATATATAAATAAGGAAATTTTTAATTGAAATATTGTGTAGTGCCATGCAATTAGTTTAAATTTAATAAATATTAGAAAAGTTAATGTGAATATAATGTTGTTTATAGTAAATTTTCCTCAAAAATTACTAAAATTTTTCAACTAAAATTTATGTAACTCAAATTTGAAAAATATTTTAAATACGACAAATCATATTATAATTTTAAAAGATGTAAAAAAAATTGGACACGATATCATTTACAATATATATATATATATATATCATCTTTTTATGTCTATCTTGTTTTTTTTATATAGTTTAACGCTACGAGAAAAATTTATTAACTAACTTCTCTTTGTGCATTGTCGTATCTTTGTTTTCAAATTTTATTGGGTATCAGATTGTCAATATATCTAATTTATCTATTATTCTTTTTGTAATAATTTATTAATTGTTCTTTATTAATTCTTTATGGATTTTATTATTTTACTTAGTGGTTCATTATATACAATTTTTTTTACATGTACATTATAGATTGTTATAATTACAAGCCAAAATGTTTGCTATTTTTTTAATATTTATAAAATTGTTAAATTTTATGGATTATTCTTAATTTTTGATATTGATTTTTTTTAATCAAATCATTGTATTAATTAATTGCATTTCTCATATTTTGTTTTTCATCATAATTCAAAATATTTTAGTTAAGGAAAATATTTTGTTTTTCAATTTTTTTTTTCATTTTATGAGTCACTCTACTGATAATAATGGGAATAAAATAGCAAAATTCATTGATTCAAATATTAGTAAGATACAAACTAAGTAAATGAAGTATATTACTTCTCCTTCTTTATTTTGAATGACGTGTCTATTAAGAGACATTGGAAGTTTTATAGTTAAGTCTTAGAAGAAGTTTTTATTTATTATACATTTATTGAGTTGGAATATATAGTCTACGTTAAAAAATTAACATGAAATTTGAGAATAAATATATTTAAAATATTAAGAGGTTTTCATGCTAATATTAATATATAATCACTTTTTTTATTTATTTTATTGGTTAAAATATAATTTTATTTTATATCTGTGATTTATTCACTTTTTCATCTTTTTTTTTTTTATAAATTTGTAATAATCAAATTTAATGTATATTAATAATTTTTTGACAATATTATACATTTAAATTAATACTGACTGTAGAACATGTTTTATGCTAATATTATATATGTCAAACTGAATTGATTTTTCAGTGTTGTGAATATTTATAAAGTCACCATTTGTTATTATAATTACTATTAATCTCACAAAATCACACTTTGTCTACTAAAAAACATGCAAAAGAACATAATTGTTGTTCTCGAAAAATATGACAGTTAATAATGATAAAAATATCAGAGGTTTATAATTAAAGATTATTACGGTGAGAATGCTGCTTTGGGAAAACCAAATAAGTAACAATTGACTGCAAGAATTGTGATTTGAAGAGTATAAATTACAAACATCATAATATATATATATATTATATATGTGGTCATTGATCACTTGATATTTGATATCAAACAAATACTGATTAATTTAAGAGATGAGTTGGGTCTGAATATTTAGGTGTAAAGTAATTACCAAAATTAAATTAGACATAGAACGCCGTAATAAATCATCCGACATAATAATAATAATAATAATAATAATAATAATAATAATAATAATAATAATAATAAGGTTATTGCATTTTCCATTCATTTTAATTTTCTAGAAATTTCCAAATTTTTGTGATATACTTTGGTTTTGGTACTGTAATGTAATATTATAATTACAACAATATCAGGCGTTACCGCCAATTCTCTCTCTATAACTCTTCAACTTCACGTTCAATTTTCATTATCGATAAACCCTAATCCTCCGTACAATCGGCGAGGCCCTTTTTCCGACGTACTCGAAATGCCCCCGGTGAACGATGAATATTCCGATACCGATTCCGACGATGGTTTCAACGAAGATATGGAAGCACTTAAAAGGGCTTGCCAATTGACCGGAAAAGATTCTATCGACGACCAGCTTCAGCTGACGTCCACCACCGGCGGCGGCGCAGCCAGCGGAAGTGCCTCGTCGGAGGCGGAATCCGATGAAGAGGGAGAGGACGACCTTCAGTTGGTGCGTAGTATTCAGAAACGCTTTGCCGATTCGATGGATACGGAGGACGAGCCTCTCAATATGAAGCCCTTGTGTACGCTGCCGCCTGACTGGTCCGATAGCGATGATTGTGAGGATGATTATGAAACCCTCCGAGCCATTCAGCGGCGGTTTGCCGCCTATAATGACGGTATATGCTGTCCCATGCCCCCCTTTGTTGAATCACAATGAGTTATATATTGTTTTCTATTAATTATGTGTTTGATAACATGAAATTGGGATTTGGATTTTGGTTTGAGCTACATTTTGTTAATTTTTGTAGCTTCAAAGGCTTGCTGCCAAATATAAGATTTCATTTTGATTTGGTGTGCAGGCAGGCAGTTGCAATTTTGAATATAAAGTCTCTTGTAGGTCCTAGAAAATTGTTTGGAAGCCTGTTGCAATTGGAAATACTTGCCCTAGGTTTACATGGTTTTCTTAAATTTAGGAAAACAGTTACGGCTCTCTTTTCTTTATGACATGGTTTTTAAGGATGTACAACGATTTAAACTTGTGGCATCTTCATTTTGCACAATTGGATACAGGTGGCTTGAAAGACAATGTGGAGGTCTTTTCACATAGACCCGTGCAGGTGGGTGCTACTATCATAGATTCGGAAAAGGAAACTTCCAATAGCTTTGTTGAGAGAACTAATGCTCGAGAAGGGTTTCTCAATTGTGTAGATACAAGCGAACCTGCTAGCAAGAATTCAGAAGCATGTCTTGATGCTGGTGGAAGACAGTCTTCTGAGTTAATCGAATGGAATGGACCAGGCGCTGATGATGTGGCTGGATTGCCACTCCAGAACTCCCACTTCCCGAAGTCTGCGCTAGCATTTGTTGATGCTATCAAGAAGAATAGATCTTGCCAGAAACTTATAAGAAGTAAGATGATCCAAATGGAAGCCAGGATTGAAGAACTCAACAAGCTGATGGAACGTGTCAAAATCCTGAAAGACTTTCAGGTCGCTTGTAAAAAAAGGACTGGACGAGCCTTGTCCCAGAAAAGGGATGCTCGTGTGCAGTTAATATCAGTGCCAAAAATAAGGGCAAACATGAAGGTATTTTATCTCTATTGAAGCTTCATATGTATTTGCCATCTTTTTTGGTTCTTGAATATGATTGTTCCAGTACTTCTCCTTTTCTTTTAGGGATTGGTATGGGGATTTCAGTTGATGGGGCTTTGTTGGGAGTTTAGTAGGTAACCGGTAGTAATAGTTTGTTTTGGCCGTTAACTTGCTGCTTTTTTCATCAGCTCATGGCCTTATGAATTGGATGGTTTCCAATTTTATGATGAATGAGCTAATATTTAAGTATTTCTGATTAATTCCAAGTTTACCAAGAATGAGCTGATATCAAGTACTTCTGAGTATTACTATAAAATGTGACTGATGTTAATAGTACTTATTTTGATGCTGAAAAAAAGTGTGACTCGTGCAGTTCAATGAGAAGATCCCTGCTATATATAAGGGGCCTCCTGAGAATTCACGCGTTTCTAATTACAAGGAGGCAATTGCAGCATTTTCTGTCTCAGTTGGTAACGAGAAGTGGTCAAAGGAAGAGAGCGACAATCTTGTGAAGGGTGTGAAACAACAGTTTCAGGGAATGTTGCTTCAGCGATCAGTTGAACTACTCAGGTATAAATTTTCTTGGAATGTGCTGGATGTTTACATTGGGGAAACATGGTGGCATTTGTGTATGGGGTATGTGTTTACCGGTTGTTTAATCGCGTTATCTCAGCGATTAGTACTACATGAAGCAATTTTTAATTTATCCGTATAATTTTGTCTTCTAAGCATATCATTTAGCGGAATAGCTTGTAGATCTAAGAAGATCATCTAAGCTATTAAGGATATCTAACATTAAAATGATTTATGTCTGGAATTAAGTGTTGCACCAGCCTTGTATTATCAAAATCAGAGAAGTGCATCTGATCTATTTTTGTCAACTACCTGAGATAATATTTCAGTAACAATTTGTTGTATTTTTTTCGCTTCCCTTGAGGTGTATATTCTTAAAATTTTATGAATTTCTGAACGACCATAACAGTTAGTTTTGAATTCTCATCTTTATTTGTTTGTGCCCCTTTTACTGCATGCAGGGCTGTATCCTTGTGTGATGGCTTCAAGGAGTGTGATAATGAATATAAGGGAAATATTTTTTCTGCTCTTTACGTCTATGTTCTTGTCCATCTATGTATATGACTTTTGGCTTGACTCTTTATGTCATTCAATATTTGAGAACCTAGCATATGTAAATTGGTACAACTGATAATAGAATATTTCAAAGAGTAGGTGAAGTTGGACCTCAGAACTTTTCTTGCATTTTGCCATAAGAAGAGGGCAAACTGCAAAGAAATCTAAGCAACTTAATCAGTTCTGAGACAAAATGAACTGAAATATCTTGAAACTGTTATGGAGTATGCGATTGGAATGATAAACACCTGACTTTCTGTCTTTGCCAGTACCGGTTTTATCCAGGCTTCTGATGCTTTTCTTGTGAGATGATAGTAATGCAGTTGACTTTGTTAACATTTTGGGTGCAATCTTATTCAGTATGTTGTTTGTTTGTTTGCAGTGAGGTAGATGGATCTTATGATTCTAGTAATGTTGACAGCATTATTGTGTCAATTAAAGATCTTGACATAACACCTGAGAAGATGAGACAATTCTTGCCTAAGGTCAACTGGGAGCAGCTGGCTGCTATGTATGTTCCCGGCCATTCTGGGGCAGAATGCCAAGCTAGGTAAGTCGGGAGTTTCCTGAGTGAATGGTGCTTTTTGCTGCAAACATTGTATACTGTGGTTGAATGGGGAACGATGCAGTTTAATCCATCATGCTAAGTCTTAATTAATTTTATTTATTAATATTTCTTTTGGTGGGGGGCATGACAGAATTACTATTGGAGTGGAATTTTTTGTTGTTTACATGTTAGAGATTAAATTACCTTTCACGTTTTGTTTGCTGGCGTCCACATATAGTGATATTGCTGGGTTCTGTAAAAGTTCATATAGATGTCGGCCTGTTTACACCAAATCAAGCATGCAAAAGTAAAAGCCTTCTTGCATGATGGTTTAGTGTGGAAGTAGAAAAGATAGTTTGTTAACTTAGATAACATAGCTAAGTCATCTAAGTGTGTGTGTGTGTGTATGTATATATATAACAACAATGTTATCTAACATAGTAACTTAGATAGTAACATTGTGCCCTAATTTGTCCAGAGAGCTGTAGACTATGTGATCATTGAAGCATTTAGATTGGCTTAATGTGTGCTATCTTTGATGCATTACATACTCTTACTTACAGGTTTCTAAACTGTGAAGACCCTTTAATCAATCACAATCCATGGACTGCAATGGAGGACAAGAATCTTTTGCATATTATACAACAGAAGGGACTAAGTAATTGGATAGATATTGCTGCATCACTGGGAACAAATAGGACCCCTTTTCAGTGCTTAGCACGCTATCAAAGGAGCCTTAACGCTTCGATACTCAAAAGAGAGTGGACCAAGGATGAGGATAACCAACTTCGCGCTGCTGTTGAAACTTATGGTGAGAGTAACTGGCAACTTGTTGCGTCTGTGATGGAAGGACGGACAGGTACCCAATGCTCTAATAGGTCAGTTGACATGCTAAACAATAAGTTCTGCTTTTCAAGCTTCTGCGGAGTGAGTGGAAGAACTCATTTGGATATAAAGTTGTATTTTTCAGAAACCGTGCGTGATATATTCATCTGCTGAGAGAAAAAATTTCTTACTTTTCTCTTTTGAATTTTGCTAGCTACTTGTTTTTCTTGTTGCAGTTTTCAGTTGCAGAATTCTTAGGTGTAATGAGAAAAGTTAGTATTAGTTTGTCTATCTTAAGAATAAGGCAGATAACTAAGTTCAACCCTTCAGAGGGATCAAGTAATATATAGACTTTAACAGCTGCTTTGGTTATCTGTGTATGTGTGTGATATGAAGATAATAAATTGCAGACACTAAAAGGAAAAGGAGCATTACTTACCCTAGGCTTCCCCTCGTTCCATATGTAAGTTTTAGGAAACCAAATTAAGAATAGCCATGGTCAATACTTGATAGGAAAACCATTAAATCTTGCAAGACATGATACTAGTTCTTTTGCTTCAAATGGTTTACTGAGTTATTCAACTTCATGGTGATAATGCAGATGGTTAAAGACGCTTCACCCAGCCAGGCAAAGGGTTGGAAAATGGACTGCAGAAGAAGACAAACGTTTGACAGTTGCTGTCACACTTTTTGGGCCAAAAACATGGAAAAAAGTAGCTAGATGCGTGCCTGGTCGAACACAGGTCCAGTGCAGAGAAAGGTAGTCTTTCTGTATGCAAATTTCAATTTTTATCTCTGTAATATATGCAAAAGGTGCAATTTTAATAAAACTATGGGCATTGTGTGGTGCCAGATGGGTCAATTGCTTGGATCCTTCCCTGAATATGGCTAAATGGACCAAAGAAGAAGATTCAAAATTGGAAGCCACCATTCAAGAGCATGGTTATTGCTGGTCTAAGGTTGCTGCATGTATTCCTCGCCGTACTGATAATCAGTGTTGGAGGTATCTATTTCTTATGGCTAAAGTGATCTACCATTTATCTGTGTGTATATCTGAATGATATTGTCCTTTCTGATTCTTAGTGTTGTCTATTCATAATTATTAGGAGATGGAAGGTGTTGTTTCCAGATGATGTGCCCCGGCTTCAAGAAGCTAGAAAGATACAAAAGGCTGCATTTATATCGAACTTTGTTGATAGGGAGTCTGAAAGACCTGCCCTTGGACCTAATGACTTTATATTGCCAGAAACATATCGTATCACTGGATCTGAAAATGTTGATCCGTCTAGGAGAAAGAAGAGAAGATCAAGGAGGAAGGGACAAAAATGCAGTGAAGAAGATGCTCTTTCTGGGTAAAGCATCATCCATAGTGTCCTTCGCTTTCCTTTTGTGAGAACTTAGTTGTCATGTCTTATTTCTGTTTTTCATGGATGTAAATTGTTCTTACTACTGCAGTGAGATCTGTTCGGATGAAGTTCCAACGTTTACAAATGGCAGTGAGGTTGAGAATTTGCAAGGTAGATCTACGCGTAGGAAAAGAAGGGGTAAGAGTTTACTTTCGACAAAGAACGATGCTGGTCCTTCGTGCAGCCACTCGTCACCTCATCAACTTGATGTGTCCAATGACGAAAAGATCAGAAAGTCTCGTGTGAATGATGGTAGGCGTAAAAGAAAACCTCGCATGCAAAATGAGAAATCCGGGTATGTTGCGTCGGTTCAATTTTTTGCTGCTTCTCTGTCTTTTATGTCTCGTGTTCTGTTTCCTACACAGCTGGCTGAGTATGTTTTTATTTGCAGTGTGAAATCAAAATCTGTGAACGATGGTGAATGTGAACATTCTGATCCAACAGAAGAATGTTCTTTACCAGATCTCACATATCCAAATCTTCAGACGGCAAATGTGAGTGCTGAGTTTGGTGAGGATGATGGTCCCCAAGGTAAGAAGGCTTCTAAGCTGCACCCGAGGAGGCGGCGTGGTAAAATTGTCAAGGAAGCATCTGATGAGGATACACAAGCCAAGGCAACCATCTTGAAGACGGAAAATGAAATGGAAAAGGAGAAGAAACAAACCGATGCAGGAGATGATTGTCTATCACCTTTCCCCGATTCGATGTCACTGATGGATATCAGGATGATTGGAATCAAAGCTAGGAAAACGAAGAGGAACACTCAAGAAGCCTGTTCAAACAGTGATTGTGTATCTCTGGCTGTTGATGAACAGCGTGTTAATCTTAGGAGCAACACTGACAGTGCAGTATCCGGGAATTCGGACAGTGCTGCTGTACCTTCTGAGAGGGACAATCATGAGCTGCAGACCAAGGAAAATGCCTTACCCCCACCGGAAACAGAAGAGGAAAATGCCACCCTCGCCTCATTCCTTCTAGAATCAGGGTCTGATAGAACACAGTTCCCCGTCCCTAGACAGCGTAAAAGACGAAGAGCTAGAGAGAGGACTTGTTCTAGTGAGACGGCGGAAGTGGAAATGGGATCACAAAACATAAATAAAGCTTCTCCAAATCAGGCTTCAGAAGCTGAGGTTGAAGATGATACAACTCTTGCTCATTTCTGCAAGTTAAAGAAGAGAAGAACTCAAACAACAAAGTTATAACACGGATACCGCAAAAAGGAGTGAAGTGAAATTTCAGAAGAAAGAAATATAGCGCATTCATTTCAAGCAAAATTCTTTTGCAGGTCAGGTTGTGGTAGACATAGATCAGATTATCTGCTAATGTATGATGTATCTATATTCTAAAATGTGATTATAGTCTTCCTGGAAATTATTTCCTTTACCCACTGTTTGGTTCTTGTATTTTTGTAAGGAAAATAGAAAGGGAAGTTTTTTTTTTCCCTCAAAGGATAATACTTTTTACTCTCATTTTCGATCATTTCCATTTTTCTTCTACTTTTTATCATCAAAAAATTTGTTCCAAACATAACCTTACCGTATGAATGGGTTTATGATGGAAAATTTTTCCATGCACTTGGTTTGGATTGTATTTATGCACCAAATGATTAAAATTATGCTACATTATTAATTCATTTATAAAAATAGTCAACGTACAAAATGTGTTACAATTTTGACTATTTAGTCTATACGTAGAGGTCCAAATGCTAGATTATTGCGAGAATGTTCGTCTATTTGAGATTTATCACAGAAGTAATTAATAGGATGTTGTCCAAGATTGCATAATAATTTAGGAAATTTGGGGTTACAAGTCAGATTGTCTTAATTTAATACCCATGAGGCTATAATTTAATTTGGAAATTTTATCGTTATTTATACATATAATTATCCAGAAGGATTTGATATTTATCTAGAATCAAAGATACATTTTATATTTTAATTGAAATTAAATTATAAAACTAACTAATTTTTGTTGATAGTATCATTTTCAGTATCTATTTATCGTTTATTTTTGTATAAATTTGATAAGATTATATAACATACTTCTTTATTAATTGAGTTGTTAAATACACTAATTTATTCGACTATGATCTTAAAGTTCTGTGTCTACAAAAGACTAGTTGATCCATTTTCATCAACTTAGATATATATTTTTATCTAATAATAAAAAATACATTTTAATGTTTTGACACTCAGATGAATATTAATTATATGCATAGTAATCAGTTGAAAAGCCAATATAAATTTCAATTTCTTGATCGAATGTAATCAAATCTCTCCAACTAATAAATCTTGAAATAGAAACAAATAAATAATCATGAATTTATTCAATATCGGCAATAATACATTATGTTCAACTTTTATAAATGAAAAAAATTAAAATTAAATTTAAAACAATATTTAAAGATGCATACACTTTTGATAAATTGATAAAAAGAAAATAGGCTTTTGACATTTCATTCTACTAATAAACAATATAAATCTTATATTTACTAATCTTTATATATATATATATATTTTTTTTTTTCAAGTAAATATATTTAAATTTTTTGATAGGCCTTAATATTCACTTATTCAGGCTCATTGTTCACAAATTCAAGTCCAAACTGAATGGTACCCAACCCATTTGTTTGACCCATCCAGTCCGCCAAAACCCTAATTCCCTTATCCTATATATATATATCTCCTCAGCGCTTTTTAGGGCTTGTTACTTGCACCCCCTCCGCCTCCGCTGCTTACAAAACCCCCCGGTTGAAACCTCCTCGCTGCGCACGCACTACACACAGGAACGGTCAATGGCGCAAGAGCAGCTCATCCTCCGGGGCACCATGCGCGCCCACACCGATTGGGTCACAGCCATCGCCACCCCAATCGACAACTCCGACATGATTGTCACCGCCTCCCGTGACAAATCCATCATCTTGTGGTCCCTCACCAAGGAGGACAAGAACTATGGCGTCGCCCGCCGCCGCTTGACGGGCCACGGCCACTTCGTTCAGGACGTTGTCCTTTCCTCCGACGGACAGTTCGCTCTCTCCGGCTCCTGGGACGGCGAGCTCCGCCTTTGGGACTTGCAGACCGGCGCCACCGCCCGCCGATTCGTCGGGCACACCAAAGACGTGCTCTCCGTCGCATTCTCTGTCGACAACCGTCAGATCGTGTCGGCGTCTCGCGACAAGACAATCAAGCTCTGGAACACTCTTGGAGAGTGTAAATACACTATCCAGGATCAAGATGCGCACTCTGATTGGGTGTCCTGCGTGAGGTTCTCCCCGAACATGATGCAGCCCACCATTGTGTCGGGCTCGTGGGACAGGACAGTCAAGATTTGGAATTTGAGCAACTGTAAGCTGAGGTCGACATTGGCCGGCCACGCTGGCTATGTGAACACGGTGGCAGTGTCGCCGGATGGTTCATTGTGCGCCAGTGGTGGGAAAGATGGTGTGATCCTGCTGTGGGATTTGGCTGAGGGGAAGAGGTTGTACTCATTGGACGCTGGCTCTATTATCCATGCTCTGTGCTTCAGCCCAAATAGGTACTGGCTCTGCGCTGCAACCGAGTCTAGCATTAAGATTTGGGATTTGGAGAGCAAGAGTGTGGTCGTTGATCTTAAGGTGGATCTGAAGCAAGAGAGCGAGATGGCTGCTGAAGGGACCGGGGAAACTGCGGCCTTGAAAAACAAGGTACTGTTTTTTTTCCACAGTACAGTCATATTGGTTTATTGATGTTGCTCTTGTGTTCCATTGTTTTGCTTTAGTTGTTTGAAATTGTTGATTATCGTTTTAGCTACTTATTCGTGCCTTTGTGATCTTTGTCGTGCCCGTCGTGAAATTTATAGCCACTTTAAGTTTAGCTGATGGATTATTATTTTTGTCTTCTTTGGTTTTGTTGACGATCTTCATTGACATTTGCGGTTTATGGGCTTCATTTATCTGTACGAGTGTAAAAGACAGTGCTTTTCGTCATTGGTTATATTGAAACAAGTTTATTCTATAATCCGACCGCTCAAATTTACCTCGAGCAAATTCATGTTATTAAGAAACCTTTTATTTGTCACTTCTTAGTATAAGATATTTCTCTATATTTCTGTGATCCTAAATCCTAACATACACATCACCTTGACATTTAGATCATAGGTTTGTTGTGCATGTTTATGTGATTAATTTTTGTATAGTTAGTGTGTATTTTGTGAAGAAGATGGTGGCATACAAGTAGTATGCTTGGGCTAGAGTGCTTAATTGGGTTCTCAGTGGATCAAATAGATAACTAGGATTATTATGCTTGTTTGGTATTCCTTTGCTGCGAAGTGTATCTGATACTGTAAATTCTGTGATGTAGGTTATATACTGCACCAGCCTCAACTGGAGTGCCGATGGAAGCACTCTTTTCAGTGGTTATACAGACGGTGTTGTCCGAGTTTGGGGAATTGGACGTTACTAGAAGTCGCCTTAAGTTTGATTTGTTACAGTGATCTTGTTTTTCTTTTAGATTTTAAGTCTTTAATGATGCAAGGATGTTTGGATTCTTTTTGAGGCGTTGGGTACTTAAATTTTGAGTATTTTTGTCAGGTACGACTTGTTTTGTTTACTTGATCATCGGTTGAGTTCTTGTGTATGTGATCTTTATTTATCTCTATTAGTAACCGATAGCCTATGGGCTGTGGCCTGTGCCTGATACTAGCAAGAATTTACACAAGCATGTCTGTAGAATTCTACCTTAGGAATTGAGTTTTACATTTTCTTCGGTGAAAATCTGTGTTCGACTGAAGTCGGATGGGAAAAATGGAACCTTTCTTCTTTTATATGCTACCTCCGGTTGGATAATAATCGATTAAGGTTGTGTTGCACATATTTATGAAAATTTTGTGGTTACGTTTATGCTCGCTCTACTTAATAATCGTTTGTGTCACACATATTTATGAAAATTTTATAGTTATATTTCTTATGCTCGACTCGATTAATCTGTCTTTGTTAAATGTTTGTCTTATTAGTTAGAAAGTTGTGTGGATGGTGTTTGATGTGATGATAATTTTGGAAATAAATGTATTAAACACTTTTTAGAAACTGACATATGAGATAAGAAGCTTATGCTAAAACGAGTCATAATATGCAATAGTGGTGGTATGCGACAGAGGTAGTAATTTATGAAAATGTGGCTTTTGTTCATTTCAAATAGAGTGTGATGACGCAAGAAGAGGAAGAATATTCTGAAATATGGACAACACTTGTATGACTTTTAGAAATGTGAATTGATATTGAAACAATACTTTTAGGATTTTTTTTTGGTTATTTTTTCTAATTAAATGCTAATCCTTAAAGATTTTGTGAAATTGATTGAGGATTTTGATTTAATTTGAGAAGGAGCATAGATTGGTGATTTTAGGTTGTCACTCCGGCGGTGGCTCCGGTAGCGTTGTGCGAGGGTGTGTTTTAGATGAAGAAGGGTGAAGAAGAAAAAGAAAGTATGAAAAGAAAAATTAAAAAATATATATATATATTTTTTTGAGATATATGGATATTTAAGCCAATTCAACCACTTTTACAAGTTACATGGAGCCTAATCATATAAATATTCGCACCTGACACGCGTGCATCTCACCTACCGTTGATTTGGATGGAAAAGGGGTTTTTTTTGCATGATTTCGGAAAAGATTAGAATTTTTCTTGTATATTTTTAAACCAAAGGTAGCAACTTGCAGTTTTGAAAAATCACGTAGGGTTTTTCGCAATTATCCCTAAAATAAATGCTAATGTTATGTATGTATTACAAGAAAGGGATATTTAGAAGGACTTGTATTGTGGTCTATCCAAAGTGCAAATTTTATCGTATGTTCGCTGGTATCTATCCCCAAGGCTAAATCTGACGGGTGAAATTTTGTAAAATGTATGAAATGCCTATTTTGCACGTGACCGAAATACACTTAAAATATTGTATCAAAAAAAAAAACACACTTAAAATAAAGAGAAGGGTTATTCACATCTACACCCCTCAAAATATGCTATATTACTAATTGTAAAATAAAGATAAATGTTATTTACATCTACACCCCTCAAAATAAGATATTATATGAAAAATGCCACTAACTTCTACTAATCAATTATAACTAGTATATTGGGCGCACTCGATGGATGTGTAAAATAAAATAGAATGTAATCTTTTTTTTTTTTTTTTTTGTTTTAACTACTTGGTTCCAACTTACTGGCCGATTAATCCGAATCGGGTACTGCAGAGGCCCGGTATGGGGACGACACTCCCAACTCAATTGCTCCATTCACAACACCAAAATTCAAACTCTGGACTTTGCTTAAGGGATCTAGCGTCTCATCCCATTAGACCAATATAATGAAATGAAGTTTTTATCCCATTAGACCAATATAATGAAATGAAGTTTTTATTGAATTTTTATAAACGTTCGTGTATATATATTAACTATTTTTATTATTTAAACTATCTTTTCAACTATGTTTAATATATTAACTAAAATTATGATTTGTGAAAAATCAAAATTAAAGTAAGATTAAATTTTATGATTAAAAAAAGGGTGAATTATATGTACCTCCCCTGAGGTTTGACAAACTTATAATTTAACCCATAATTTTGTGTAAATTATAATAAAACTCCTGTGGTATGTAATAATTACAAATGATGGATGAAAAATTTATAAAGTCCTTTTTGCCCTTTTTTGTGTATATTACAATAAACCCCCTGTGGTATGTAATAATTACAAGTGATGGACGAAAAATATACAAAACCCACTCTTCGCCTCAATTCCGCCGCCTCTGTTGAAGCTAGCCCAACATTGAACTCACCAAAGTGTTTCCCATGTCGAAAAGTTTAAGACCCACTTCAAGTTCATCGAAAAACTTGTTGAAAAATGGAAACCCGCCACCACCTCGCCATCGCCACCGCTGCTGATCCTCAACGGTCCGACGAAATCCAAAACTATCACTGCCAACGTGTTCCTCTCGTCGCGGTGATCGATTTTGACATACAACTTGCGCGATTTGGAAAGAAATGAGTGAGTTGTGGTGAATTGAAAGTGTATGATTTCTCACTTGTATGTGTATATACATTGCATATGTATGTATCTAGATCTCTCTCTTTTCTCACCTATCCATCATTTTCAGCTTTTTAAAAGGAAGCAATTTTTTCATTATTATTACTTTTAGCCCCACAAGATGTAATACATAACATAGAACCTCAAATATTATATATATATATATATATATTACAAAAAAAAGCCTCAAGGGTACTATCGGAACTTTACATGCAAAAACTAATGGCTAACGGTCATAAACGGCTGGGGTAAATTGTTAGACGGAATATACCATAGGAGGTTTATTGTAATTTATAAAAAATCGTGGATTAAATTATAATTTTGCCAAATCTTAAGGGAGATAGATGTAATTCACCCTTAAAAAAATGTGTAGAAAATGAAGTAAAAGAAAATTTTAGAAAAAAATATATGTCAGAGGAGGGAGAAAAGATAATAGAAAAGAAAAATTAAAAATACGTCAAAAAGATGAGAGAGCATAATAACTAAAGATTTTATACTTATTGTTATTTTAATTGGGGTATTTTAGGAAGTTTAAAATTGAATAAGCTAAAAAAAAAAAAAAAGAGTTTTCATTTAATATATAGTGCAGATACTAAAAACACACCCTATTAGGTAGAGTTCTAGCAAAAAGAACCAAAAAAAAAAAAAATTCAATTGACTCGTTTGCTTATACCAATTATTGTAAACAAAGAACACAAAAACCAAGTTATATTTGTCTTCTGAAATGTCCCTTACGCCCGTACCCTCCAAAAAATCAAACCAACCATATTCTCTTACACTTCATTTTTCATTTTTCTTTCTTTACATTCTTCTTCATAGTCTCCAAAATCAAGGCCAAAATCAAGCCTAGAATCTATAAATTTGGTATAGATCTAAAACAAGCCAATTACAAACCTGAAATAAACTCATCAATGCATATGTAAAATCTAACACAAATGCAGAATTTTTTTTTTGATATTTTGCTGTGTGATACGCATGACACTTACAAGAAGTTTTTTGTGGTGTTTTGTTTGGATCGGTTGTGTGGGTGTATGTGTGCATCTATGTGTGATATTTTGCTGGTGCAAATCTTAATATGTGTGTGTGTGTATTGATATTAGGGTTCAAACTTAGAACTATAATAATGTCAAATTCAAACTCCCATTATTGTCAGTTAGTTTTATAATTAGTGTTATGCACATTCATGCATTAAAAACAGAAATTTAGAAATTTCAATTTTCGATAAGGTATTTTGGCAACATGAATATGTGCAATAGTCTAATTTAGTTCGGCATAGGACGAATACTAATGAATATCATAATTTTTATTGTAGAAAAAAAATAGCTCAAAAATATGGAAATAAGTAATATGTGAATCAATAAATTCAAGAGTGAAATGCAGTTCAAGAGTGAAAATTTATTTGAATAAATTCAAGAGTGAAATGCAATTCATGAAATTCAGAATGTTTATTTAAATAAATAATCACATTTTTTTTCAAATATATTACATGAAAATTTTATGATAACAACATTACAAAGGGGAAAAAAAAAGAATTAATGTTGTTGATAAGTCAACCTAAGTAGGTGCTAGTTGTAATATTGGTATAAAATTAGGGGATTTTCGGTAATTTTTGAAATCATAGGGGGTTTCTCGTAAATTAATATAATCTCAAGGTGGTCAGTGTAAATCACTCAAAAAAGGGAAGGGGTATTTTCAAAAATTGAAATAAGTTTGTAATATGGATATAACCTTAGGGGGTTTTTGGTAATTTTTGAAAAAGTAAGAATTTTTTCGTAAATTAACCAAACCTCAGGGGTAGTCAGTGTAATTCGCCCTAAAGAAAACAATTTGAATAAGGGACAAGAGATACTTCCTTGACTATAGATAGTTCAATATCATTACATGGACATTACTTTAACTAACAACCAAAATGATAATACATTGATAAAATCTCTTGGTTCTTTAATTAACATTTCATGGAACTCAACGAAAGTTCAGATCCAAACCACCCAATGTCGAGCTCAGATACTCGTCAAGCAAGAACTAATCGTATATCGCCTGCAACGACTCCCAATCGTGCTCTCCCTCGTGCATGTAAACCAATGCTAGGTGGCAATGCTATTTAATTTGAACAAAATACAAGAATTAATTACAAGGTAATAATTGTGACTAACACCTTATAAATACATACATAAATGTAAAAATTAATGCCACAATCAAATATAACAATATAATTTTGGCTTCATTTTTCATTGTTTTGGGGTGGCGGGAGTTTTTGACGGGAAATGAAAAATTGTGATTACCTTCCAAATCATCTCCCAAACGTCCTCGTGTGCATATGCTCAATGCTAGATGGAGTCGTAACACACCCCGCTAAATTACTTGTTGGATACGTTTGAACAAGTGATATGGCCATTTCAATTGGCCAAAAGGGTACATGTTGAAGGCTTTCGTGTACTCAACATTGAATTTGCTGTTCATCTCTATTGCTAGTTCCTGCTCAACATAATTCCTCATTGTTACTTGATGGTTTTCAACCCGTGTAGCATATTGTTCCTATTGACAACTAGGAACATTGAACGTGGATCCTATTGGAAAGACCAGGGCGGATGATAGAAAACCCAATTTCGAGTGATGTTCTCAGCACGTTCCCTAATCATTGATTCTCCCATGTTTCACCTTCAGTTGTATCCTACAGAAGTAATGTTTACTAATACTTCATTTAAATCTGTTTCACAAACTGGGGGTCATTTACTCATTATATAACCCAAAAAGAGGGCTACGAGTCACATGTTGGTATTGCTATGCAATATTCCCGCTTGCTCTTAAACGTTCATTAGTCAGTGCTGATACGAAAAGAGTAAATTTTGATGTATACAGTACGAGTTTAAATTGAATACTTGCATCCATGCACTTGAGGACAAAAAGAGGATCATTAAAAGATTTTGTGCATGAGTAAATCTTTCCACTCATGCACTGACATGTGAAGATAACCACAATATTTGCCACAATTGGACTGGTATGATACAAGACATTATACAAACATGGCTTAATTGTACAACTGTCTTCAAATGATAATGGCAATTCGGTAACAACTTCTATTTGAAGCAGGTGGTGGGAAATTGACTAGAACCACTAAGCTTGAGACAACAATAAAATTGAACAAAACCACTCAACCTGAGACAACAATTTCTATTTGCAAAGTTGTTCCTTGTCAACAAAACATAGAATCCAGAGTCTTTTTAAAGGCCTTCATATTTTTCTCTCTATGGAATACTCCAAAGACATACAAATGGACACAATAACAAAACATATAAATGTTTGCTAAGCACAAAATATAGCTAACTTGTAAAAAACGAACACTAAAGAAGATCAAAAAGCAATTAGATTATGTTGGAGTTCACATTCTAACACACGTTCCCAAAAAATAGCGTGCATGCACTTTTCTCATACGGGTCCATTCGCCATATATTTTTCTCTCAATGGAATACTCCAAAGACATACCAATGGACACAATAATAAAACATATACATGTTTGCTAAGCACAAAATATAGCTAACTTGTAAAAAACGAACACTAAAGAAGATCAAAAATCAATTAGATCATGTTGGAGTTCACATGAGAAAATTTCATTTTTAGTCCCGTATGTTTACCATTTTTCGATTTTAGGACCGTAATTTTAATGACTTCAATTTCAGGACCTTATGTCCCAAAAAAATTTCAATTGAAGGACACATTTGTCGGAATAGGGCAAATCTGCCGGAAAATGCCTTTAATTCGATGAGAAATTGAACGAAAAAATGATGTGTACTAAAATTTGGGAATTTTGACCCATTCAACATTTTTTGGACGTGAGCTGGCAAAAAAAATGCCATGTGTATGTCCTATGTGGAAGAAAAAGGAGGGAAATTGGTAAGGCATGCACTTGCACTGAACGTGACTTGCACTGGACAAAACAAAACGTTTAGTATTCTTTTTTCCCCAAATTGAGAACACAGAAATCTCTAGGGTTTCTTCTTCTTTCTCTAAAATCCATCGACATTGGCCATCTTTTCTGGTTTATCAAAGTTGAGAACGTGAAATTGCGAAGAAAACGGACAAGAAAAGGAACAAGAAAAAGGGAGTAGGCCAAGGCAGAAACAATGGCTCCTCAATTGCGTAAGACTGAGAGAAACTTTTTGCCTCCCCCACGCTATGGTAAGTGTTGTTGGTTTTTTATATGATTGATTTTGTGTTGAGATTTGGCTTTTACGTAAATGTGTACTTGCCTTTATTTTTTAGTGTGTTGTTCTTTTGTCTTTTACTCATAATATGTGCATTGAAGATGGTGGGGGTCTTGGTGTGGTCCCTATTTGGTGTTATGTTGTCTTTGTTCTTTTTCTAAAAAGGTGTAATATTCTCTTTTGTTTTTTCTAGTTCATGGTGTCATGTGCGTATGCTGACTGTGCTATGTTTTGTGTTGTTTTGTTTGTGTATTTTTTTTTACAAACCCTCAAAGTAGGTTGTTGACTTTGAGTGTCCACTGTGGGGGTAAGTTTACTTCTGGTATCAAACCTCAATATGTGGCTGGTGACTTGTTTAAATTTGATTATGTAGATGTTGATATGTTGTCTATTACTGCCATTGCTCATTTGTGTGAAGTTAATGGTGTGGCTGGTTTAAAAAAATATCACACTTTGACACAACATGGATATGTGTTCCTTGGTAGTAATGAGCTGTTGCTTAACCATCTAGTTGAAAAATTGAACACTGTTAGGGAGTTTCATGTCTTTGTTGAGACTGTGGAGAATGACTTAAGTGATTGTAGTGTGGAAAATGAGGATGCACATCACAACAAGAGTTTGGATAATGGGTTAGATGCTAGTGACAGGGGTAATAGTGGTGTGAATGGTCTAGAAGATGTTGAGGAGCTTCAGGGGGAAAGTGTTGATAGTGATGAAATTGTAGCAGATACTGAGGATAGTGACTACACATTGGAGATTGAGTCAGAGGAGGATGATCTAGTCTATGACAGGTTTGTTGACTCTGATGTTGAGTGGGGTGGGTTAGAAGGGGACTATAATGGTGAGAATAGAGGAGCAGTTGAACACAGGGATGGTATGGATGGTGGGGATTATGGGGAGAAAGATGTGGTACAAAGTGAGGGAGAGCTGAACAGTACTAGGGGGTCTGATAGTGACAGTGAGGGTGTCCATTGTAGTGATGGGACAAGATACATTGTAGACTTGGCAAAAGGAAGTTGCGGCTGCAGGAAATGGGACCTCACTAAGATTCCTTGTAAGCATGTGCTAAGTGCTCTCAATTGCCAAGGGTGGAGATATGAAGATTTCATACACAGGTGTTACCAAATAGATACATACAAGAAGGTTTATGAGCCTGTAATATACCCCATCAATGGCAAAGATGAATGGCAGAGGAGCAATTTGGAGCCTCTACTTCCTCCTTTGATTACGAAGTCAGCTGGAAGACCTGCAAGGGCCAGGAGATTGGAAAGGGATGAACTACAGAAAAAACAAAAAAATCAAGGACGAGGCAGGGCAAGAATGAGCAACAACCCAACTAGACTCAAAAGGCAACAAGATTCTGTCAAATATAGCTTGTGTGGCAATAGAGGACACAACAAAAGAAAGTGCAAGGGAGAAGGACCAAGTAATGTGCATGATGATCCAAATATCCAAATGGAGGATGACATTATAAATGATGAGTCCAATGTTATTGAGGACACATACTTGAGCCAAATAACAGTTCAGTCTAATCTGCATGAGGTAAATTTCTGATTTAATATAATAATGTTACAATTTATTATAACAATGTTACTGATCACTATGTGTTCAATGCAGGGAAGGAACACTTCAGGACTGAAATTAGCTTTTTCCTCTACACAAGAAAGTGCTTATGGATCATGCCCATTCAGACCATCTCAAGTGGAAATTCCAGTGATCCCATCAGTACCTCCACCAATTCCTTCAATGTTCCAGCAGTTACAAGAAGGTCAAGTCCCATTTCCAAGACCAAGAATGGCAGGGGTTAATATCAGGGCTCCACCCCTTC
Organism: Petrea volubilis; assembly: GCA_026212405.1. Taxonomy (NCBI): domain Eukaryota; kingdom Viridiplantae; phylum Streptophyta; class Magnoliopsida; order Lamiales; family Verbenaceae; genus Petrea; species Petrea volubilis. The sequence continues at coordinate 23,197,110 of CM047876.1, read as the reverse complement.
CTCTTGATAGAACAACAACAACAACGCCAAATATCTTCATCAGAGGTGGGAAGAAATATGTCACCTTGTCTAACCTTAATGTTGCTCTCGCTAAGAGTAGTGGACCTGGATGTCCCGTGGGTAAAGGAAAAAAATCACTTTGATGTTCAAGAGCAATATTGTTTTTGTACAAGTTGGGAAACAATGTTTTTTGTCTTTGTTCACAACTTTGCTTATGTTTATGTACAAGTGCAATCTTTTGGAAAACAATGATGATGTTTTGTATTGCCTCCCATTTTTTTGAGCAATGTTCAATTGAAAGACAAACAATGTTTATTTTGTGGTCTACTTAAATATTGGATTTTTTTTAAATATAGCAATGTTAAGCCTTGTTATTTTATACAATGTACCCTTTCATTTAGTACAGCAATGTTAAGCCATGTTATTTTTGACAAAGCACGCTTTCATTTAGTACAACAATGTTAAGCCTTGTTATTTTTTACAATGTACCCTTTCACCGTATGTCCCAATCATTCATTTGGCATGTTGCAATTGTTTTGAGACTGTTAACTTACCAAACTTTTTACCATAAAATCAACACAAACATAACATTACTTAGATTATATCATTACAGCCGTTTTAAACTACAACAAGATTAGGACCACAAAATATATCAAGTCCCCAGTGCTTTGAACTACACAGACCTAACAAGAGAAAATTTCATTTTTCGTCCCGTATGTTTACCATTTTTCGATTTTAGGACCGTAATTTTAATGACTTCAATTTCAGGACCGTATGTCCCAAAAAAATTTCAATTGAAGGACACATTTGTCGGACTAGGGAAAATCTGCCGGAAAATGCCTTTAATTGGTGTAGGGTTGTAAACGGATATTAAACGGAGCGGATATGCTGTATCCGAATCCGTATCCGATTAAATTTTACCGTATCCGTATCCGAATCCGAATCCGTCGGATATTGGCAACCTATATCCGAATCCGCATCCGGCGGATATTTTACGAATTCGGATATATCTGTATCCGTTTAGTATTTTTTAAAATATAATATAATTATGAATTTTTGGATATCCGAATATCCGAATCCGCTAACAATTATCCGAATATCTGTTTAGATATCCGAATCCGTTTATCCGAATATTTGATTGGATATCCGATTTCGTTTATCCCAATATCCGAATCTGTTTATATTTTATCATTAATACAATTAATATAATTCATATTATTCATTCCTATTTTTCTATTTATTCTTATAATGTATATAAATTAATAAATAATCTAATTAAATCATATAAAGAGTAAGAAGAGATAAGGATATAATAATAATAATAATACTAATAATTTAATATAATTTATCGAATAAGGATAACGGATATAAGTAAACGGATATATCCAACGGATATACAATCGGAGCGGATATTAAACGGAGCGGATATCTAATTACCATATCCGTATTCGTTTATTACTCGGATACCTATAATCGGATACGGATATATTCGTTTTAAACGGATGCGGGTAATATGCCTCGTAAACGGATACGGATGTGGACGGTAATCGAATTTTCGGTTTTCCGTTTACAACCCTAATTGGTGAGGTGGACCTTTTTGCCTATGTGTCAATTATTTTGCCAAGTGTATGGCCATTTCATCCCATCATTTTAGGAGGGAAACTTTGAGTCATTTCCTTCCAAATCCCAAAGGGCACATCACCTACCCAATTTAAGGGTGAAAAATGGGACCTGGTGGCAGTCCCAAAAAAAGAAAAACTTGTTGCCTGGAGGAAAGACAGAGGAGAAAAAAATGTCCTCAAGTTCATGTGGAGGTTTTCGGCTCTTTTGTAGGTGTGGGAGGAAGGCACAAATTCGCACTTCGTGGACTGATGACAATCCCGGTCGAAGGTTTCATGGGTGTGTTGATTGGCAGGTTTGTTAAATTTATGTATTTGTTTGTTTTTTTGCAATTGTTTCGAAGGATGATCATAAGCTCTCCTCTTTTTTGTTTCGGAGTGTACAGAGAGGGGGGTGTGACTTCTTTAGCTGGGTAGACCCACCAATGTACGCTAGGTCCATGAATGTCATCCCTCCACTGCGCCGTGAGAAGCTTGAACTGGAAGATCGTGTTTCCTCGTTGGTGAAGAGGAACGAAACCCTGAAGTGGATGCTTGTTCTCTCCTGGGTTCTATTTGTAGTTGTTTTTCTCTCTTAGATGTTGGTTGCTTGTAGTTGAAGGGGATGATTGTTCTCTACTTGTGTTCGTAGTTGTTGTTGTTAGGTCTGTGTAGAAAAGTATGTTGTTAGGTCTGTGTAGTTCAAAGCACTGGGGACATGATATATTTTGTGGTCCTAATCTTGTTGTAGTTTAAAACGGCTGTAATGATATAATCTAAGTAATATTATGTTTGTGTTGATTTTATGGTAAAAAGTTTGGTAAATTAACAGTCTCAAAACAATTGCAACATGCCAAATGAATGATTGGGACATACGGTGAAAGGGTACATTGTAAAAAATAACAAGGCTTAACATTGCTGTACTAAATGAAAGGGTGTTTTGTCAAAAATAACATGACTTAACATTGCTGTACTAAACGAAAGGGTACATTGTATAAAATAACAAGGCTTAACATTGCTATATTTAAAAAAAAACCCAATATTTAAGTAGACCACAAAATAAACATTGTTTGTCTTTCAATTGAACATTGCTCAAAAAAATGGGAGGCAATACAAAACATCATCATTGTTTTCCAAAAGATTGCACTTGTACATAAACATAAGCAAAGTTGTGAACAAAGACAAAAAACATTGTTTCCCAACTTGTACAAAAATAATATTGCTCTTGAACATCAAAGTGATTTTTTCCCTTTACCCACGGGACATCCAGGTCCACTACTCTTAGCGAGAGCAGCATTAAGGTTAGACAAGGTGACATATTTCTTCCCACCTCTGATGAAGATGTTTGACGTTGTTGTTGTTGTTCTATCAAGAGGAGGGGGTGGAGCCCTGATATTAACCCCTGCCATTCTTGGTCTTGGAAATGGGACTTGACCTTCTTGTAACTGCTGGAACATTGAAGGAATTGGTGGAGGTACTGATGGGATCACTGGAATTTCCACTTGAGATGGTCTGAATGGGCATGATCCATAAGCACTTTCTTGTGTAGAGGAAAAAGCTAATTTCAGTCCTGAAGTGTTCCTTCCCTGCATTGAACACATAGTGATCAGTAACATTGTTATAATAAATTGTAACATTATTATATTAAATCAGAAATTTACCTCATGCAGATTAGACTGAACTGTTATTTGGCTCAAGTATGTGTCCTCAATAACATTGGACTCATCATTTATAATGTCATCCTCCATTTGGATATTTGGATCATCATGCACATTACTTGGTCATTCTCCCTTGCACTTTCTTTTGTTGTGTCCTCTATTGCCACACAAGCTACATTTGACAGAATCTGCCTTTTGAGTCTAGTTGGGTTGTTGCTCATTCTTGCCCTGCCTCGTCCTTGATTTTTTTGTTTTTTCTGTAGTTCATCCATTTCCAATCTCCTGGCCCTTGCAGGTCTTCCAGCTGACTTCGTAATCAAAGGAGGAAGTAGAGGCTCCAAATTGCTCCTATGCCATTCATCTTTGCCATTGATGGGGTATATTACAGGCTCATAAACCTTCTTGTATGTATCTATTTGGTAACACCTGTGTATGAAATCTTCATATCTCCACCCTTGGCAATTGAGAGCACTTAGCACATGCTTACAAGGAATCCCAGTGAGGTCCCATTTCCTGCAGCCGCAACTTCCTTTTGCCAAGTCTACAATGTATCTTGTCCCATCACTACAATGGACACCCTCACTGTCACTATCAGACCCCCTAGTACTGTTCAGCTCTCCCTCACTTTGTACCACATCTTTCTCCCCATAATCCCCACCATCCATACCATCCCTGTGTTCAACTGCTCCTCTATTCTCACCATTATAGTCCCCTTCTAACCCACCCCACTCAACATCAGAGTCAACAAACCTGTCATAGACTAGATCATCCTCCTCTGACTCAATCTCCAATGTGTAGTCACTATCCTCAGTATCTGCTACAATTTCATCACTATCAACACTTTCCCCCTGAAGCTCCTCAACATCTTCTAGACCATTCACACCACTATTACCCCTGTCACTAGCATCTAACCCATTATCCAAACTCTTGTTGTGATGTGCATCCTCATTTTCCACACTACAATCACTTAAGTCATTCTCCACAGTCTCAACAAAGACATGAAACTCCCTAACAGTGTTCAATTTTTCAACTAGATGGTTAAGCAACAGCTCATTACTACCAAGGAACACATATCCATGTTGTGTCAAAGTGTGATATTTTTTTAAACCAGCCACACCATTAACTTCACACAAATGAGCAATGGCAGCAATAGACAACATATCAACATCTACATAATCAAATTTAAACAAGTCACCAGCCACATATTGAGGTTTGATACCAGAAGTAAACTTACCCCCACAGCGGACACTCAAAGTCAACAACCTACTTTGAGGGTTTGTAAAAAAAAAAATACAAACAAAACAACACAAAACATAGCACAGTCAGCATACGCACATGACACCATGAACTAGAAAAAACAAAAGAGAATATTACACCTTTTTAGAAAAAGAACAAAGACAACATAACACCAAATAGGGACCACACCAAGACCCCCATCATCTTCAATGCACATATTATGAGTAAAAGACAAAAGAACAACACACTAAAAAATAAAGGCAAGTACACATTTACGTAAAAGCCAAATCTCTACACAAAATCAAACATATAAAAAACCAACAACACTTACCATAGCGTGGGGGAGGCAAAAAGTTCCTCTCAGTCTTACGCAATTGAGGAGCCATTGTTTCTGCCTTGGCCTACTCCCTTTTTCTTGTTCCTTTTCTTGTCCGTTTTCTTCGCAATTTCACGTTCTCAACTTTGATAAACTAGAAAAGATGGCCAATGTCGATGGATTTTAGAGAAAGAAGAAGAAACCCTAGAGATTTCTGTGTTCTCAATTTGGGAAAAAAAGAATACTAAACGTTTTGTTTTGTCCAGTGCAAGTCACGTGCAGTGCAAGTGCATGCCTTACCAATTTCCCTCCTTTTTCTTCCACATAGGACATACACATGGCATTTTTTTTGCCAGCTCACGTCCAAAAAATGTTGAATGGGTCAAAATTCCCAAATTTTAGTACACATCATTTTTTCGTTCAATTTCTCATCCAATTAAAGGCATTTTCCGGCAGATTTGCCCTATTCCGACAAATGTGTCCTTCAATTGAAATTTTTTTGGGACATAAGGTCCTGAAATTGAAGTCATTAAAATTACGGTCCTAAAATCGAAAAATGGTAAACATACGGGACTAAAAATGAAATTTTCTATATATATATATATTTGTAGTTACGATGTTAACTTAGATAACATTGTTGTGCCCTAATTTGTCCAGAGAGCCGTAGACTATGTGATCACTGAAGCATTCGATTGGCTTAATGTGTGCTATCTTTGATGCATTACATACTCTTGCTTACAGGTTTCTAAACTGTGAAAACCTCTTAATCAATCACAATCCATGGACTGCAGTGGAGGACAAGAATCTTTTGCATATTATACGACAGAAGGGACAAAGTAATTGGATAGATATTCACTACTAGAAAATAGCAAAATAGCCACATATTTTAATTATGGAAAAAATCGATCGCTAATAGTTACAAATCTAGCCACGGATTTCGAAAATTCACAAAAACCTAGCCACGGATTTTTCCGTGGCTAAATACTCAAACTCCATGGCTAGATGGGCGCCAAAGGCGGTGGCGCCCAATTTTTGATTAACTGCTAACCGAATTAGCCACGGAAATTTACGTCACCACGAGACTATTCTCTTCGCGACGACTTTTCCAGCGCTAACCTTTGCATCATATTGTTCAACCCCACTTTTTGTGAGTTATTGGTTTAAACAATTTCAAATTCATATTGTTCTCATCATAATTATTATATTTTACAATAGCCATGAATAAATTTTGTTTTATGAGTTAAATATTCCAATTTATTTCAAGAAATACGTTTTCCTTTTAGTGATATATATGAATGACTTCATAATTCAGTAACAATTGTATATAAACGTCAATTAACTTGTCATAAATTATCAAAAAATTGATTAAAAAAATTAGTTCAACTATATTAAGTAATTTTCAAGTTATATTATTCCAATTATACATTTACATCTAAACTATTAACGAAAACATTCGATTTGAAAAAAAATCAACAACTAATTTTTAACTTTTAGCCATGAAAAAATCCACAGCTACACTTATTAATTTTTTTAAAAAAATATGGTCACGAATTTATCTATGGCAACAATTATATTCGTCGTTTACATTTATTTATTTATTTATTTTGAAGAAAATGCATTAGCCACGGAAAAATCCGTGGCTACACCTATTAATTTTTTTGAAAAGATATAGTCATGGATTTAGCCGTGGCTATAATTATATTCATCATTTACATTTTTTTTTTGAAGGAAATGCATTATCCGTGGCTAAGTAAAATAATTATATTTTTTTTTTTAAAAAAAATTGCACACTTAGCCACGATTTTATCTGTGGCTAAGCATAATTTTTTTTATGTAGTACACTTAGCCATGGATAAAACCGTGGCAAAGTAAAATAAATATTTTTTTTAATAAAAAAGTTGCACACTTAGCCAAGGTTTTATCCGTGGCTAAGCATATTTTTTTTTATATAGTGCACTTAGCCACGGATAAAATCGTGGCTAAGTAAAATAGCCTCCCCCAGCCTTGTTGGCCATCACACTGCCCCTAGCCCGCACCCCCAACACACACACACACATTTTTGTTATTTTTAGTTTTTTTTTTATTTTTGAGATTAAATTTTAATTTTGTTTGTTTTTTTTTTTTTTGGTTTATTTGTTATTTTTTAGGTAGAAATTATATATATAATTTGTGGAGATGAAGTTTGAATAATGTATGGACTTTTATTAAAAATATAGTTTAATATTATATAATTGTATTTAATTGTCAAGTAGAGTATATAATTTTTGTTGGGGTGAATTTTATTTAATGATATGAGGGAACGAGTAAGTGAATTGATTTATATAATTTTGCTATCTTATCAATAAATAGATATCTACTCAATACATTTTAAGTGTATTGTTATGTATAATCTTTTTTTCCCCACTTGTACAATAGAATTAACGAAGAGGAGAAATGTGTCGATGAGATTGGTCGGATCATTAAGAATAGTTTCAAGAAAGCATGGTTTACTTGGAAGAAGATCCCAATAGAAACCCGCCAGATGTGGTTTGCCATGTTTAAGGTATATATATTTATTTCGTTTAATTGAGATTTGATTATTAATACAACTTGTTCATATATGATTTTTCATTTTTTTAAAACTTTTTTTAGAAAAGTTTCTTTTGGAGGTCTGATCACTCGAACAAAATTTGGAAGAATTTCGAGCACAAGGGTTCAAAGATATAGGTGAATAATCCTGGGATGCTTTAGGGGTGATATAGGGAGCCTTAGAGCAAAATAGGGCAAACAGAGCATCGACTTGCGATTGAAGGGGATTCCTCAACCATAAAGAAGAATCAAGATCTCTTATCAGGTGGCAAGATCATTTGGTAAGTAATTATTTTTTCTCTATACTTTATTTAATTAACTTGTGTAATTTTGCTTTTAGGTTATCTCATGTCATCCTTACTTCTATATTTTAAAAAGTTTTTACTTTATGTTTATTGTAGACGGAAAAATATGAATATCGGTCTTTTGTTGACGAAATATTTGAGGCTCTCCATTATTAGAAAGATGAGAATGGAAACGAGCATTTTGTGGATGAACGAGCAAAAGCTTCAGAGCTAACTATGACGAAGCTTGTGCCTGATCCGCCCAGAATGCAGAGGAAGGCCCTATTCAGCTGCCCAACAAGTTGGAGGTAATATTAAAAATTAAATTTGTTAGACATATACATTTATTAAAAAATATACACATTATTAAAAAATATGTACTACATAAAGGGCTAATTATTTTTCTTTTTTTTTTTTTGTTTTAGATTTGGAAGTAGACAGTTGGTCGTCTAAAGAAGGGTCGATGGTATATATGGTGTTGCCGATGGACCTCTACTGTGAGTGTTGAGCCTTCCGGCTCATGGATTGACTTGAGTACTTGGGTTGACTCCGAGACACAGGAACTGAAGCAGAAGGTGAGTGATCTAGAGAAGAGGAACAATCGGAAGATTGCCGAGATCGAAGAAAAGTATAATAGAGAGATCTTCCCTTTAAAAGGCTGTGTTCCAGATGGCGGCCAACCTCAAAAAACTCAGGCATGGATTGTCTCCGCGACGTAAGAAGGAATGTACTTTGTATGCTCCCGTTACGCATGATGAAAATGAAGTTGGCGATGATGATGATGATGATGGCGACGATGGAGTGGATGATGGAGACGATGATGCTCGTGCATCTGACTATTATAGAGTGTTATGTATATTGATTGTTATATTTAATTAGTAGGATAATATATTGACACACATATACTAATTATATATTAATATATATTTGATCAAATATGGCTTGTGGATTATTAGTATTATATTGATTGATAGTTTGTTGATATTTTGATTTGTGAAAATTTTTTTTTGCAGGTTTTAAGGTGCATTAAAATAAAATGCACCATAAAATAAACTGAAAAATTAGCCACGGATTTTTATTTGCAGTGTGAAATCAAAATCTGTGGGCGGCGGTGCATTCTGATCCAACAGAAGAATGTTCTTTAACAGATCTCACATATCCAAATCTTCAGACGGCAATTGTGAGTGCTGAGGTTGGTGAGGATGATGGCCCCCAAAGTACGAAGGCTTCTAAGCTGCACCCGAGGAGGAGGCGTGGTAAAATCCTCAAGGAAGCATCTGATCAGGATAGAACACAGCTCCCCGTCCCTAGACAGCGTAAAAAACGAAGAGCTAGAGAGGGGACTTGTTCTAGTGAGACGGCGGAAGTGGAAACGGGATCAAGAAACCTAAATGAAGCTTCTCCAAATCAGGCTTCAGAAGCTGAGGCTGAAGATGATACAGCTCTTGCTCATTTCTACAAGTTAAAGAAGAGAAGAACTCAAACAACAAGTCATAACAAGGATACCGTAAAGAGTAGTGAAGTGAAATTTCAGAAGAAAGAAATCTAGCGCATTCATTTAACTTGTTGATAGTGTTATATTTTAATTGAAGTTAAATTATAAAACTAATTTTTGTTGATAGTGTCATTTTCAATATCTCTCGAGAACTTTAATTTTAAATGATTAGAGTTATTTATCATTTATTTTTGTATAAATTTGATAAGATTATAAAGCATACTTCGTTATTAATTGAGTTGTTAAATATACACATTTATTTGACTACTTTATTATAGTGTGATCTTAAAGTTCTCTGTCTACCAGTTCGGATCATCTGCTACAAAACAGTACTATATCTCCTCCTACATTCATCAATGTACGTCACGTGTATTGGTGAGCGATTGAGATAAGGAAAGAAAAAAACTTCTTTCCTTATCTCAACCGCTCACCAGTACACGTGGTGTGCATTGATGAGTATTGGAGGAAATACAACACCTTTTTTATAGCAGAGGATCCAGACTGCTCTGTCTACAAAAGTCTAGTTGATCCATTTTCATCAACTTATTTTTTTTTTATCTAAGAATAAAAATACATTTTAATGTTTTGACACTCGATGAATATTAATTGTATGCATAATAATCAGTTGAAAGGCCAATATAAATGTCAATTTCTTGATTGAATGTAATCAAATCTCTTCAACTAATGAATCTTCAAATAGAAACAAATGAATAATCATCAATTTATTCAAAACAGTAATTATGCAATATGTTCGACTTTTATACACGAAAAAATTAAATTAAATTCAGATATCTATTTATACGCACCCACGTTTCTTAAATGCATAGACTTTTGATAAATTGATAAAAAGAAAATCGGCTTTTGACATTTCATTTTACTAATAAACAAAATAGATCTTATATTCACTAATCTTTTTATGTAGTTTTTTTTTTTTGAACTAAATATAATTGAATTTTTTGATAGGCCTTAATATTCGAGGAAATTTGGCCAATAAAGCCCTTCAAGTTTTTATTTAAGAAATTAACCTTCCAATTTCATTTCCATTTTTTTTAGTAAAAAATATGACCTGGCACTGATTAGGTCAAATAAATATACTTATTTGACGTAAGATTTGAATGGGGTCAAATTATAAATAACTTAATTTATGAACGAGGTCAAATTGAAAATAACTTAACTTATAAGAACAACAAAACACCCAGGCCATGACAAAATATATGGCCGTTTAGGGCAATCTCTTAAGCGATAAACTGATTTCTCCTAAAATATACTACAAAACACCCAGACCGTGACAAAACAAATGGAAGTTCAAGAAAATATCTTAAACGATAAATTGATCTCTCTTAAAATATATTGCAAGATATACTACAAAACACCTAGGTCGTGACAAAACAAATGGCCGTTCGTGAAAATCTCTTAAGCGATAAACTGATTTCTCTTAAGATATACTACAAAACATACAGGCCGTGACAAAACATATGGTCGTTCGGGCAAAACACCCAGGCCGTGACAAAACATATGGCCGTTCGAGCAAAACACCCAGGCCATGACAAATCATATGGCCGTTCATGATGTTTTTGCTATGTTTTTTAGCATAATATCTTAAGAGATTTTGCTATTTTGCTTAAGAGATTCTACTATTTTGCTATATTTTTTAGCATAACATCTTAAGAGATTCTACTATTTTATTTAAAAGATTTTACTATTTTGCTATATTTTTAACATAATATCTTAAACGGTCACTCAATCGTTTAAACGATTCTCTTATTGAATAATTTCTTTAACAAATACTCAATCGTTTAAGTAATGCTATTATTTTTTTCAAAAAATATTGATATAAATTCATCTTTAACTATTTGTTATGATACTTTTAGAAAATAATAGATCAATTCCATAATAATGATCATTTTAATATATTCATGATATCTATATCTATATTATAAAAGATCATTATGAGTATTAGGGCTTATGGAAAATTTCTTAAGCGATAGACTGATCTCTCTTCAGATATACCATAAAATACTCAGGCCGTGACAAAACATATGGCCGTTCGGGCAAAACACCTAGGCCGAGACAAAACATATGACCGTTTGGGTAAAACACCAAAGCCATGATAAAACATATGGTTGTTCATTATGTTTTTGCTATATTTTTTTGCATAATATCTTAAGAGATTCTACTATTTTGCCATGTTTTTTAGCATAATATCTTAAACGGTCACTCAATCGTTTAAACGATTTTCTTATTTTAGAACAATCTCTTTAACAAATACTCAATCGTTTAAGTGATGCTATTATTTTTTTTCAAAAAATATTGATATAAATTCATCTTTAACTCTCTATTATGATTCTTTTAGAAAATAATAGATCAATTCCATAATAATGATCATTATAATATATTCATGATGTCTATATCTATATTATAAAAGATCATTATGAGTATTATACTTATATTGAATTAATGTCTCTATTATAATAATCATTATAATATATACATATTGCATATACCACAAAAGATCATTATGATTATTGTAAGAATTGATATCTATGTTATAATGATCATTATAAGATGTTCATGATGTTTATATCTATATTATAAAAGATCAACTCTATTACATGTTCATGATGTTTATATTACAAAAAGGGCGAATTACATCTACCTCCCATGAGGTTTGGCGAAATTACAATTCAACCCCAATTTTTTTGTAAATTACAATAAACCCCCTGAGGTATATTCCGTCTAACAATTTACCCTAGCCGTTTAGGACCGTTAGGGTTCCGTTGGTTTTTGTATGTAAAGTTCTGATAGTACCCTTGAGGGATTTTTTTTGTAATATATATAAAATATTTGGGGTTGTATGTTATATAGTATATCTTTGTGGGGCTAAGAGTAATATTATTAAAAAAAAATTCTGCCTTTTTAGGAATTGAAAATGACGGATAGGTGGGATAAGAGAGAGATCTAGATACATACATATGCAACGTATATACACTTGAAAATTGAGAAATCCTACACTTTTAATTCATCATAACTCACTCATTTCTTCTCCAAATCGCCCAAGTTGTATGTCAAAATCGATCACCGCGATGAGAGGAACATGTTGGCGGTGGTAGTTTCGGGTTTCGTCGGACGGTGGAGGAACAATGGCGGAGGCAGCTGCGGCAACAATGAGGTGGTGGCGGGTTTCTATTTTCCTACAAGTTTTTCGGTGAATTTGAAGCGGGTCTTAAACTTTTCGATATGAAAAACACATTGGTAAGGTCAATTTTGGCCTAGAGGTGGAGGAATTGAGGCGAAGAGTGGATTTATACATTTTTCATCCATCACTTGTAATTATTACATACCGCAGGGATTTATTGTAATATACACAAAAATATGGGTTAAATTGTAATTTTTTCAAATTTCAGGGGAGGTAGATGTTGCACCCTATGTAATATTAGCAAAAAATAAAGGGCAAAACGGACTTTATACATTTTTCATCCATTACTTATAATTATTACATACCACAGGGGATTTATTGTAATTTACAAAAAAACGTGGGTTAAATTATAATTTCGCCAAACCTCAGGGGAGGTAGATGTAATTCGCCCTTACAAAAATTATTATGATCATTATATAAAATTGATAACTATACTACAAAAAGTAATTATAAAAGATAGAATTATTGTATAGATTTAGTATCTATTATCATAATGATCTCTCGAAAAGACAAGTTGAGTCATGGGTACTTTGTATCAATTATTACGAATGATCTCTTGAATAGACAACTTGATCTCTTAAATTTTAATGGATAACTCATGAGTGATCCATAAAGAGTCCTGAGATCACATAGCCCTATAGTCATACTACGTATCATAGCCGAGCCGCGTGGGTACTTTGTATCCATTATTATGAAGGATCTTTTGAAGAAACAAGTTGATCTTTTAAACCTTCATGAACAACTTTTTTGAACTATTATATTTATCAATCGTATATTAGAAAATATTGACATAAACAAATATATTTTTTGTACATAATTACGTAAATCAAATAAATAACCAATTAGGCAATATACTGTATTTTAATTATTTTTGTTGTAATTACTTTTGATTAAAAACTAAACTAATACAAGTCAAAATAAAATTCACTATAATTAAAAAATGATAGAAAATTTAGAAAAATAAAAAAAATAACAAAAAAAGTACCCTTACCGACCCCACCCCATCCCGAATAGAGAAACAAAATGCAGAATAGAAAAAAAAAAAAAAAAAAAAAGCAACGCATACACACATCAAAATTGAGCTATAAAAATTGATTAAAATATTAAATTGAAGATATAATTTGTTAGCCCATGACAAAAGGATGTGATTTATAAAAGAAACTTGAGAAATTTTGACCGGAGGCAACGGAGCGAGCACCGACGGCTTGCGCACTCCGTCGATGCTCGTTTCGTCGTCTCCGACCAAAATTTCTCAATCTTTTTTTCCAAAAATCAGCTCCCCTCGATATGGGCAAATCGATTCTTTGATCAATTTTGAAATTCCATAAAATTAGAATGATCAATTTTGATATTTGAATATCTTTTTTCTTCATTTTTTTGATTATGTTTTGAATAAGTGTACTTTGTAATATACTCTTTTTTAGGGGTCAAAATAAAAATTTTAAAAAATATATTAATACATATATTTAATGGTATTTATGTTTTATTTATAATCAATTATATATAATTAATAAAAAAATTATCTAATTAAAAATTAAAATTTGAGGGTGATTCTCTTTAAAAAAAAAACTTCAAAAGTTTATCCATTAGAAAACGTCTTAATCTTCTAGCTCTTGGTTCACAAATTCAAGTCCAAAATAAATGGAGTACCCAACCCGTTTGTTTGACCCACCCACCCAATCACTCACTCCGCCAAAACCCTAAATCCCCTATCCTATATACATTCTCCTTAACGATTTTTAGGGCTTCTTATTTACACCCCCCTGCGCCTCCTCTGCTTACAAAAACCCCCCATTGAAACCTCCTCGCTGCGCACACACTACACACAGTCACCATCAATGGCGCAAGAGCAGCTCATCCTCCGGGGCACCATGCGCGCCCACACCGATTGGGTCACCGCCATCGCCACCCCAATCGACAACTCCGACATGATTGTCACCGCCTCCCGTGACAAATCCATCATCCTGTGGTCCCTCACCAAGGAGGACAAGAACTATGGCGTCGCCCGCCGCCGCTTGACGGGCCACGGCCACTTCGTTCAGGACGTTGTCCTTTCTTCCGACGGCCAGTTCGCTCTCTCCGGCTCCTGGGACGGCGAGCTCCGCCTCTGGGACTTGCAGACCGGCGCCACCGCCCGCCGCTTCGTGGGGCACACCAAGGACGTGATTTCCGTCGCATTCTCAGTCGACAACCGTCAGATCGTGTCGGCGTCTCGCGACAAGACAATCAAGCTCTGGAACACGCTTGGAGAATGTAAATACACTATCCAGGATCAAGACGCGCACTCTGATTGGGTGTCCTGCGTGAGGTTCTCCCCGAACATGATGCAGCCCACCATTGTGTCGGGCTCGTGGGACAGGACAGTCAAGATTTGGAATTTGAGCAACTGTAAGCTGAGGTCGACATTGGCCGGCCACGCTGGCTATGTGAACACGGTGGCAGTGTCGCCGGATGGTTCATTGTGCGCCAGTGGTGGGAAAGATGGTGTGATCTTGCTGTGGGATTTGGCTGAGGGGAAGAGGTTGTACTCATTGGACGCTGGCTCTATTATCCATGCTCTGTGCTTCAGCCCAAATAGGTACTGGCTCTGCGCTGCAACCGAGTCAAGCATTAAGATTTGGGATTTGGAGAGCAAGAGTGTGGTCGTTGATCTTAAGGTGGATCTTAAGCAAGAGAGCGAGATGGCTGCTGAAGGGACCGGGGAAACTGCGGCCTTGAAAAACAAGGTACTGTTTTTTTCCACAGTGCAGTCATATTGGTTTTATTGATGTTGCTTTTGTTTTCCATTGTTTTGCTTTAGTTGTTTGAAATTGTTGATTATCGTTTTAGCTACTTATTTGTGCTTTTGTGTTCTTTGTTGTGCCTGTCGTGAAATTTATAGCCACTTTAAGTTTAGCTGATGGATTATTATTTTTGTCTTCTTTGGTTTTGTTGACGATCTTCATTGATATTTGCGGGTTATGGGCTTCATCTGTCTGTATGAGTGTAAAAGACAGTGCTTTTCGTCGTTGGTGATATTGATGCAAGTTTATTCTATAATTTGACCCCTCAAAAAACCTTTTATTTGCCACTTCATAGTATAAGATATTGCTCTATATTTCTGTGATCCTAAATACTAATATACACATTGCATTGACAGGTAGATCATAAATTCGTTTTGCATGTTTATGTGATTAGTGTTTGTTTAGTTAAGTGTGTATTCTGTGAAGAAGATGGTGGCATACAAGTAGTATGCTTGTGCTAGAGTGCTTAATTGGGTTCTCGGTGGGTGGATCAAATAGATAACTAGGATTATTAAGCTTGTTTGGTTTTCCTTTGCTGTGAAGTGTATCTGATGATACTGTAAATTCTATGATGTAGGTTATATACTGCACCAGCCTCAACTGGAGTGCCGATGGAAGCACTCTTTTCAGTGGTTATACAGACGGTGTTGTCCGAGTTTGGGGAATTGGACGTTACTAGAAGTCGCCTTAAGTTTGATTTGTTACAGTGATTTTGATTTTCTTTTGGATTTTAAGTCGCCGATGGAAGCACTCTTTTCAGGCATGACTTGTTTCGTTTACTTTATATATCGGTCGAGTGCTTGCCTATGTGATCTTTATTTATCTCTATTAGTAACCTACAGCCTTTGGGCGTGGCTTATGCCTGATACTAGCAAGAATTTGCACAAGCATGTGTGTAAAATTCTACCTTAGGAACTGAGTTTTACATTTTCTTTGGTGAAAATATGTGTTGGACTGAAATCGGATGGGAAAAATGGAACATTTCTTCTTTTATATGCTACCTCCGGCTCAATAATAGTCATTTAAGGTTGTGATGCACATAATTATGAAAATTTTATAGTTATGTTTCTTATGCTCTACTTGATTAATCTGCCTTTGTTAAATGTGTGTCTTATTAGTTAGAAGGTTGTGTGGATAGTATTTGATGTGATGAAAAATTTGGAAATAAATAGTGTTAAATACTATATTAATTTCAGAAACTGACATTTGATGTGATGATAAATTTGGAAGCAAATGTATTAAACACTATTAATTTCAAAAACTGACGTATGAAATAAGAAGCTTATGCTAAAACGAGTAATAATATGCAATAGAGGTAGTATGCGAGTATGCGACAGAGGTAGTAATTTATGAAAATGTGGCTTTTGTTCATTTCAAATAGAATGTGATAACGAATGAAGAGTAAGAAGATTCTTAAATATGAATCATACTTATATATGACTTTTAGAAATGTGAATTGATATTGAAACAATACTCCCTCTATTCTCTTTTATCTATGTCCTTTTAACAAAAAAATTGCTTTAAAGTATTTGTCAGTTGTCACTTTTGAATAATGCATTTATTTATTTTATTCTAAGATATCTTCTCACTCTAATAAGTATTTTTTTTTTAATCTTAAAAAATTCTCAATTATGTCCTGTTAATTTACAATTATGAATGTTAATTGTCTTCTTAATCCTTATGCAAACGCTTTAAACAACACATCAAGTGGAAATTTTCCTTACTTTTGCACCAAAAGTTCGAAATTTTCTAATTTAGTAAAACTCAAAATTGATGCTGATGGTATGTACGTATTAAAAGAAGGGGATATTGTGGTCTGTCCAAAGTACAACAGTTGATTTTATGATATGTTCACTTGTATCTATCCCCAAGACCAAATCCCACGGGTGATATTTTGTAAAATGTATGAAATGCCTATTTTGTACGTGACCGAAATAAACTTAAAATAAAGAGAAGTGTTATTCACATCTACACCCCTCAAAATATGATATTATATGAAAAATGCCACTTCTACTAATCAATTATAACTGGTATATTGAGTACACTCGACGGATGTGCAAAATAAAATAGGATATAATCTAATGAAATGAAGTTTTTATTGAAATTTGTATAAATGTGTGTGTATATATATTAACTATTTTTATTATTTAAACTATCTTTTCAACTATATTTAATTTAGTTATGATAAGTGAAAAATCCAAATTAAAGTAAGATTAAATTTTATGATTAAAAAAATGAGTAGAAAATGAAATAAAAGAAAATTTTAGAAAAAAGAATGTGAGATAGGAGAGAGAAAGATAATAGAAAAGAAAAACTAAAAGTATGTCAAAAAGATGAGAGAGCATAATGACTAAAAATTTTATACTTATCGTTATTTTAATTGGGGTATTTAAAAAAGTTCAAAATTACACACACTAAAAAAAATCAAGAGTTTTCATTTAATGTATAGTAAAGATACTACACACACACCGCTATTAGGTAGAGTTTTGGCAAACAGAAAAATCAAATTCAAATGACTGGCTTGCTCATGCCGATTACTGTAAACCAAAAAAACCTGTGGGTTGTGTGATACGCATGACACTTACAAGAAGTTTATGGTGATGTTTTGTTTGGATCAATTGGGTGGGTGTATGTGTGCGTCTATGTGTGATATTTTGCTGGTCAAAATCTTAATATATAAATGTATGTATGTATATTGATATTATTGGTCGAACTTAGAACTACAATAATGTGAAATTCAAACCCTATTATTGTCGGTTAGTTTTATAATTAGTGCTATGCACATTCATGCATTAAAAATAGAAATTAGAAATTTCAATTTCGATAGGGTATTTTGGTCAACATGAATATATGCAGTTATCTAATTTAGTTTGGCATAGAACAAATACTAATGAATATCATAATTTTTATTGCAGAAAAAAAATAAGCTCAAAAATATGGAAATAAGTAATATGTGAATCAATAAATTCAAAAGTGAAATGCAATCAAATATTTATTTTGCAGAGAAAATAGCTCAAAAAACTGGAAATAAATAACATATGAATCAATAAATTCATGAGTGAAGTGCAATCATAGAAAAATATTTTAGTCGCAAATCATAATTACTTAGGAAAAATTCCATATATCCCCCCCCCCCCATATGATTTTGAAACAATGCTGAAAATTCCCTTATGGTTTAAAAATATGTAAAAAGAAAAAAAAATCCTTGTGTTTTTGGAAACCCAGCACTCTTCTCCTCTATTAGTTCAAGGTTGAAAACATTAAATTTGTACTAAAAAGCCAGTTATGCTTCTATGAATAGGTGCCATTGGAACTTGACTTAAATCATGAATGGTCTATGTTAATTAATACTTGAATATAAAAATATTATATATAAATAAAAATAATAGATTATATATAATATAAATTATTTATAAAAATATATATATATATATAAAATATATTAAAAGTGCATACCCACATAACACACATAAATATATATTTTTCCCCTCTTATTTCTTTTTTCCCTTC
The DNA here is from genome assembly GCA_026212405.1 of Petrea volubilis. Taxonomy (NCBI): domain Eukaryota; kingdom Viridiplantae; phylum Streptophyta; class Magnoliopsida; order Lamiales; family Verbenaceae; genus Petrea; species Petrea volubilis. The sequence continues at coordinate 23,178,466 of CM047876.1, read as the reverse complement.
CTTTACAACAACCTCGTGATATTTAAAGGAGATTCAATTTTTTCCTCTTCCAATAACCATAATACATGAGTGTTTTCTTTTATTTTTTGTTGGTTTTATCCTTGCTTTTTTTTTGTTGGGTGTTGAAAAATCAATGCCAATTTTAGGTTAGGGTTTTAGAGTTTTGTAATAGATTTTTTTTTTCATAATTAAATGCGAATGGATTAGGACTTGGTAAAATTGATTGAAGGGTTTGATTTAACTTGACAACTTATATGAACCAAGGATTCCTGACTGTGCTGTGACTGCTTTGATGGTGAATGGTGGAGGGGAGCAAGGATGAAGAAGAAGGACACATGAAATAAAAGTAAAAATAACAATGGATTTATTTGCATTTTTATAATTTACGTATGGTCAAAACAAAATTAAAAAACTTGTTTGTAATTTTTGAGTTTAAAAATAAAAAGATAAGGGCTAAAACAAAATTTAAACAAATTAAAGGAATTTATTTGTTTATATTAGTTAATTATATTTAAATGGATAAGTGTAGAGGTATGTTAGTCAATATACTTGCAAAAATGTGTCAAAATTCATTAATTTTTGCACACGATATGCGTGTAATATAAGTTCCATTATGTTCTAATGAAAAAGGGATTTCGCATAGGATTTCACATAACAAGGGGATATTTTACATATTTTTAACCACAAGAAAATCTTCATCCTTGTTTTAAAACCACCGGGCATTATATGGAGTTTTTCTAACTACTTATATTATTTTGGATTGCCTCATGCCTTATTATTACTAGTTTTGAAATGTTTTAAAGTTTTGGTACCATATTGTTAAAATTATTTTTAGAAACAACAAAGTGATATGTTTCTCAAAAAAAGAGAGTTGCCTCCAACATGAACTCTAAATTGTCTTCGTCGATCGAACAAACTCGATGGATCAAAATTATCAAATCTTAATAGCATAACATAAAACCATCGTAAAAAGGTAAAGAAAAAAAAACTAACATTTGACCTTTTGAAGCATAGTACCAATTTATGGGATTAAAAATGTAATTTGCTTTTTATTTTATTTTTTAATTTTTTTGAATTAATTAAAAATTTAAAAATAAAAATAGAGAGAGAAGGAGGAGAGGGGAAGGAAAAACCCTCCAAGATTTCACGAAGATTGAGGTTATTTTTAATGTTTGCTCCGTAACTTCCCAGTTCCAATTCAGTTTTCACCCTTTGCTCTGGAGTCTGGAGAAACCCTCCCCTGGTCCCAAGACTCCATTTTTGATGGTTTGTGTGTTTTGTGTTCTGTGACGAGAAGAAATAGGGGAAGCCCGCCCATTTGTGGGGGCCGGTGATAAGGTGAATACAACACCCGGAACAAGAAAAGGATAAAGTAAAGAGTTTGAATGTGGTTCGTGAATATATTTTTCTTGCTCCTTTTGTTCGCTTTTTGTTTCTATGCATCAGTATCTAATTTTCAGGTGGTGTAAAGGTCAGTGTATACTCAATTCTGCTGATAAAGAAAGGACTTTGTTTATGGAATTAAATGTTTTTCTGTCTCAAATTCTTGTTTCCCCTTATGGGTTGTAACTGTTTGTCAATTATTCGAACTGGGTTTTTCTTTGTTTTAAAATTTCTGGAGAGCGCTCTATGTCCATCTTCAAGAGGGTTTGTTGCAAGGGTTCTTTTACTTCTGTGTAACCTTTTGATATTTGGGTTTTCATATTTTTGGTGTTGTGATAGGGAGTTTTGGAGAAGGCATAAGAGGAAGGTGTATGTTACACTTGGAGTGTTTGGCGGTGGGTATCTACTGTACAAGCTCTATGATGCTCGGAGGCGTAACCTCAGTGATCTCAAGAAACAACTCGCTGATGAGAGGGAAAGTGAGCAACTCATTAAAGCCCAGTTAAGATTTGCCGACCCCCATAATCTGCCTTCAATTGTGTCATTAATATGACTGAATGCTCATGCCTTATTGTTTATTTCTTGGTTTATTGATAGAATTCAAGCTCATTTCGAGAGCGTACAGAGTATAGCTGATTCGACAACCCTTCCTCATGTAATGCATTTCTTGGATAGTCGATTAGCAGAGAACTTGGACCTTGCACAATTGACAGAGAGATTAATCCAAGGAAAGGGCCAACCAAACACTCTAAGTACAACAGAGAAACTTGAACTATGGAATCGACTCAAAGTTCTGAGTATGGATCAATTATTTTCCTAAATCTATAGTGTATATTTTGTTGGAACTTCCTCAATTGCTTATATCATCTTATGTCCTTACTGGTTGTGTTGTTCTCAGGTTTTACGAAGATGGTATCGTCCCTTTGGGCAATGACTATACTGAGCCTCTATGTTAGGGTTCAAGTCAACATACTTGGGAGACATCTATATATTGACACGGCACGAGGCCTTGGAAGTTCTCCCCTGCTTGTAAGAATGATTCTGCTATGTGTAGAAAAATTCTCTGATAGTAATAAATATATTCATACATTGTTAGTTGATCTCGTGACATTCTGATGGTATCTAGGCATAAGACTACTTATGTTAGTCACTTCATGTAGTTGTGCCTTGAGTACTAATGGTCTAGCCAACATGTAGTTGAGATTTTTCAGCAAGATGTGCCTTAGAGTATCTTCTATAAATATTGGCGCGATGTTTTTGCATCTCAAAATATTCCAGTTTAATTTTTCTAGTTGGATTTGTGGGTTATTTTATCTGTATGCACAAGTCCAAAGATGGGTTCAGCGAGTGGCTTCATAATGGCCATAGTTTGTGAAATATGAAATTAATGTGTTAATGCAGAACCCGAAATAGATTCCACTTACCATAAAAAGTTGTTCAGAAGGAGCCAGTGGATTGTCATTTAGTGGCAATAATCAGGGAATGCTCGTTACCATTCATGAATCATAGTTGCAGCAGTTGCAAAGAGAGAAGTATTATTAAATGCATTCCATTGTTTGAACTTTCTTTAGTAGGTTAAAATCATTGCCCTTAAAAAACCATACATCTGAATGCCTTTATTTTTTGAGTTTTGTTATCGGCTATAGTAATCTACATACATCTGAATGCCAGTAATCTTTCTTTACAAGCTAATTCAGGTATCTAATAATAAATTAGGATGCATCAGCAGTAGAATGAACGTTGAAGAGTTTGTCCTAATCTTATTTCACCCTCAAGTACTGTTGTAATTTTTAGTTTACCCTCAAGTCTTATCTTTTAGATATATCTGAAGAATATTTCATCTATGTCTCCCAGGATGAAGCTGAGCTGATTGACAAAAATGATGAACAGCAGTTTTTGGCATGTGCGGATTACCTTTCTAATTATGGCCTTCTTGCCTTAATATCTGATACAGAGGCAGCAACATCAGAAGTCCTCAAGGGGTATGCGACTAATGTGTTGCTTTATAACAGAGTTTATACACATTTATGAAAGTAATAGATGATTTCTTTTTTTCTATTATCCTATGTTTTTAGGTTTTTGCTGTTTTGCATCTCCATGCTTCTATTATCCTTGCTGTCATGTTTTCTGAAGACATGATCTCTCAGCTGAAATTGATAGTTTTTTGCGTGGTTAATGCCCTGTTGACATCCCTATGGAGGATAACAAGTGCATGCAGCCTCCTAAATCTCCACATTTTTCTTAATTATGTAACTGTCTCTGCATTTTTATTCAAACCCTCTGCATTTGAAAATTAACTCCAAATAATGTAAATCTTGTGATTAGAAATCAGACTTTTAACTTATAGCTTTATTTATTTATTTATTTTTGGCCTTCTGTATCTTTATGACACATGTTAAATTGATAGATAATTGTCCTTTCTTTTTCCACTGCCAACCTGTTTATCAGTTCTCCTTTATTAGCTTTTTTTGAACTTTGGGTCATCTGAAGTTCCATTTCCGGCCCTTAAATCCATGGGATGAGCCATTACCTTGCATCCCTTGCCACCTTATCCCCAAACCCCTTATGTGGAGATCCATCCATTGAT
>CM047876.1:23123996-23173996 GCA_026212405.1 Petrea volubilis | reverse complement strand
TGGACGACTAGAAAATTTGTAGGAGGGAACGGTTGAGCATAGAGGAATCCTTCGAATCTTGTTTTTTGATGAAGGATTTGTCGCTTTAGGGGGACCTAACCTGTAAAAAAGCATTAGGGCTCCACTAAATTTAGTAAGTATATGCTTTATAAAGAAATCAAGTAAATGTAAATGCAGTATAACGTAAATAAAGCAGAGAAGATAGGAGACGGAATCTTGCGTGTGAGTAGTGTGCTTGATTCATGAGCTTGAATTAGTGCAATGAGTGCAAATAGAGATATTTCAGGTTAGAACGTAAGTAAGAACATGTTTCCCAAATGAGAGGAGGTAACCTTTTTATAGGGGTGATGTGGAACCGTTTGCCCGAGGGATCCTCGAGGTTGCTTCCTCCGGATCAAGGGGAAGTGCAGATTTTCAGGAAGTTAGCTGAAGGGTGGTTCCCCAAATCTCTAAGTAAGTTAGAATTTGAAGATAACCATGTACCTATCTTGTAGGCTTTGTTGGTTAGGAGGATAAGGACTTGGACTTGTGGGGATGAGATTTTAACTTGGTCTGCTCCTTTTGGATGAGGAAGTTCAAGGCGGGCTTTCTCCGAATTGGGCCTCCTCAGATTGGGCTGTCCACGTAGGAATCCTGGGCTAATCAAGGATCTTTGAGGCATTTTACCTTAATTAAGCTTCTCCTTTTGGGTTGTTCCGTATTTCCTAAGCCCGATGAACTAATATTTAGGGGGCATCAAATATTATTGACAATATTTAAAGTGGTAATATAAAAGTTATCACCAATAATTGTATTAAGTTAAAAATATCTTCTATTTTGTTGCTAATTAAGTGTTTTTTTGAGATAATAATTTTAATCTTGTCGTAATATCACTCAATAGTGACACACATATAGTGACAACTTGGTGATAACAAAAATTGCCTTTAGGATTCTGTGATAAGATTCTATTGTCACTAAGTTGCCACAATATATATGTCATTAATTGTCAATTTTGCACTATGTTGTCATTTTTTTGCACTATATTGTCACAATTGACATTGTGCAAACTATGTTTGTGACAATATAAATTTATTGTCACTAAATATATATACTTAATGACAAATTTGCATTATTACTTATTATGTTGTCACAAATTTACTCATTTTCTTATAGTGTTAATCTAAAATTATAATTGATGTCTTCTTTAATCATTGGGCAAAGGCTTTAAATGATAATTTAAAAAGAACAAAGAGAGAAGTCGTGAACCTATTTGATCAAACACCACTACAAACACGCGTCATTATCATTGATGAACTAATACATTATAAATTTAGTTTATATAATAGATTTTATTTATTTTATTAATAAATGCTTTGTCAATAATTATTTTTTTTGTTCTATTTACACTAAATTTTGTCATTAATTTATTACAAGTAGTTTAAATCTAATGACGAAATGACAAATGTCTCATTAGTAAAAAGGAGTTTTTTCTTCTAGTATATGACTCCTATGAGATTGTTGCTTAAGGATGATAATGGGCCTTAGTAGAACTAAGGCCCATCTTGAATTAAAATTATAAATGGCTCTCATGATTATACATTCTCACATGTAAAACATAAACATAATATTTTCCATGTTATCAGAAATTCGCAAATTTGTGATGAATTTATATTTGCTGAGAATAAGAGTTAGATCCCAATTTGTGTGGAATTGAATTTCGAAAATTTCATCAACATTTGTGAGCGTGTTGGACAAAAATATTTCAGTGTTTTACTGAACTATTAGACCTATATCCTCGGCTCTAGAATTAAAGAAGAGGGGAACGAGATTCTATTGCTAATTAAGACACTGTCTAATGACTAGATTTTGAATTAAGTTATAGAGTCTGGTAGGAAATCAAATTAACATATAGTTTTGGAACAAGAAAATTCTAGGCTGAAAGAGGTTTGACCATCAATCAATTATATGACAGGAAATATTACACTTTTTATGTATTTAGTTGTTTTTTTCTAAAATAGGCATCAATCATATAACGAATGTGATTCACCCGCTACACAATTAATGATAATCGAATTGATTTAGGCATGAACTAGAGTTCCCCGACAAAAGACTAAAATTGGTAGCTCTCGTGCCAAGGTATACACCAATTGTTGAAAATAATAAATATTTAATGATTTTCTTCCCTAATAGTTTAAACTTTTAGGTGATGTGATCATTTTATATGATATCAGAACATGTTAGTTCTTGTATCATTAATTGGATTCCGGCCCCAATACGCTAATTTCATACTCCATGCTATTGTTCGTATATTCAGGCCTGGGCATAGGGAGGCGTGTTAACTATTCCATATCAACTAGATAACAAGATGTGGTTTGCTTAATAAACACTTGGGCAATCCTCACCTCACAACTTAGTTTTTAGGGTTGAGTTCGATCCAAACCCCTAATATTTCTATATGGTATTAGAAGCAAGCTAAACAAGAAGTCTTGTGTTCGAATTTGATTGCCACCCATTTGTGAAAAAGAAAAAAACGAAGTCCGCCTAGCTAAACAAGAAGTCTTGTGTTCGAATTTGACTGCCACCCATTTGTGAAAAGGTAAAAAACGAAGTCCGCCTACACTTGCAGAGGCGTGTTGAACATAATAAATATTTGATGAGTCTCCTCCCTAACAACCTAAGCTTTTAGATGAGGAGAATCATCATATATTTATTATTTTCAACACCAATTTTATAACAAGTGTAATTCGCTCGTAACATAATTAGTGACGTTGTGGCTGAATCCGATTCGAGCTTAACTTTGAAGTAATAACTCTTCGATTGTCGCAAAGTGTTTTTCACCACACATCCCCATTTCACAACGGTTTCACAATGACTAACTAGTTCCAACAAACCAAGTGAAAATAGACAAAGCAATGAACAATGACCATCCAAATATTTTTAACTAAGTGTATCAAAATCAAAATTATCCACTCATTCATCTCTCAATTTTCCAGCTGGTTGTAAGCCCTTGTAAGAATGTCTATTGACGGTCAATACCTCTTCGCAACTTTCACACATAGTTGGCCCAAATTTACCTTACAAGGTATATATTATTTTGTTCTCTTTTTCTTTCTAATTGCATCAATCATAATTTCTATCTGAAGTGGTTCTTCAAATTCGTTCACTCGTGCGTATGCTCCGGCAGGCTGTGGCTTGTATTGGTGTAGGACACCACATGCCGGTGCTCTCATTCTCTTGAGTTTAGATCTCCGGTGATTCTTTTCGAACCACGGTACAGAGTTCTCAAGAATTTCTTTACATTGAATTTCAATATATAATTAATTAATTAATTAATTAATTAATGTCATAGTTCAATACAATTGTCTGAATCCCATAAAATCATTTCATAAAAGTTCATTGATATATGGTCGTATCCATGAACAAAATAAATATAAAAATATGTCTTGTAATGGTTTTCAGACAAATCGACAATCTTTAGATATAATTCATGGATACACACCTTCTTTTACAAATTATATATATTGCCACGAGTTTTGTCATTAATGGCTGTCCTAATACGCATGCAAAGGGTAAATGTGGCAAATGGTTCTTCATCTTTTGATGTAAATTCACTTTAGTCCCCCATGTTCTAATGTGAAGTTGCAGTCCCTTAAGTTTGTGCTAGTTTGTCAACTCAACTTTCAGTAGAATTTTAGCAGCTAATGGGGACGTACGTACACGAGGGGCATGCATAATCCTTAATAACGAAAGGGTCCTTAATATAGCTTTTTAACGTGATTCTGTGATGGACAATTTATGTCATTTGTAACAACCATATAAAAATGAATCATTTGTTTGTTTTTTAATCATGTTTAGATAGGATTAATTATATATATATATATATCAAGATGCAAGAGAATCAATCTGTACGTCACACCCTGCGATCCCATGGACGAAAGCTTATGAGGGAGCATATGCACGACTGGCTGATCCTGCTGCTCCTTGCGGCCATCGATGGCGGTCTCAATTTCATCGAACCCTTTCATCGCTATCTCAGCGCCGACTTGATGACGGACATCAAATATCCCTTCAAACATAAGGACACCATCCCTATGTGGGCTGTCCCGGTGCATCTCTCTCTCTCTCTCTCTATATATATATGTATGTATGCGCATTCATATATTTTATAAGACTTCCACCCAAAATTTTGATATAGTTATACACTTTCTAACGTATAAATTTTGATTTCGGTTGTCGCAGGCGTATGCAGTGGTCTTGCCTATCTGCATATTTCTAACTTATTACTTCCTCAGAAAGAATGTTTACGACTTACACCACGCCATACTAGGTAATATATATGGCGAGCCTTACTTTATAAAAATACTTTGCCCTCCGAATTATGGTCATTGTTATACTTTTGCCTGAGTTCAGCTTTGTTTTGTTATGCTTTGCCATCTAATCCACAAGACTTTCGAACTTTGTGCCCTAAAATCAGATTCTAGTGGAAAAGCTTGGGGGGGCGGGGGGAGGTCACATTTGGAAAACAAATGGTAATAATGAGAGTTTGAGTCAAGCTGAGAACAAAGATAATGGCTGTTTCAATTTTGTAATATGAAGGGTGGTGGTGGTGGTGGTGGTGGAACAATGACCTTGAAATGAAATTAAACATTGGGAAAGCTTGGAATTTATAAATTGGTTGAGGAGTTACGTTGGGGTGGTTGAAGTGATTGAGAGTGATGAAAAGAAGTTTTTCCGACAACTTGTGAGGTGCTTCTAGTGAGTTTTTTTAAGAGGTAACGATGAAATTTACATAGAAGAAGTTTCTCCAAGAGCATGTGAGGTGTTTCCAATGAGTTCTTTCATCAAAATTCAACGTGTTTAGAAGGGGAAGAGCAAGAAATTTGTGTAGAACAAATGACAAAATGTAATAAAATAAAATTAGCGGGACAAAATGTTTTTACCCCCCACCCCCTCTCCCTCTTTTTTTTTTTTTGAATTATTACTGTATTGATGTGTATATTCCTCATTGTGTACATGTTATCTGTATATGTAGGCCTTTTCTATTCAGTTATGGTAACAGCAGTGATAACTGATTCAATAAAAGATCTTGTTGGACGGCCACGCCCAAATTTCTTTTATAGGTGCTTCCCTAATGGTGTAGCGGTACGTGTGTGTATATATACATATGTAACCAACATGTAAATTTCATTAAAAAATAATCTCGCTTTGAGTTAAAAAATCGATTTTTTATTTTTATTATTGTTTTTTCATTTTATATGGTTAGCACCCTATTGAATTCCTTGTTTACTTGTAGGTTTATGACCCTAACAATGGAGATGTGATGTGTAATGGAGATCCAAAGATCGTGAAAGAAGGGTATAAAAGCTTCCCAAGTGGCCACTCTTCATGTAGGTTGCAAGCCAATTGAGATAGAAATTAAGTAGTGAATGTTATACACGGGCTTATAAGTTTTGAGCATTCATTGATATTGTTGATCAAGCATGCATGCCAATTTATATTTTGTTAATTCCACTTTTTTTTCCCCAGCTTCTTGAGATTTGTAACTAACTATACAAATTTGTTATTTTAATTTCAAAATTGTAGGTTCCCCCAAACTGAAAAATTTTATTAACAAAATTGGATATATAGATTCATCCATATATGAGAGAACAATTCGAAAAAGTTCACTAAGATTTGAGTTATGATTGATTAGCATCCGTAAACTCTACTTTATGTCGCGTTTACTCCTAAATTATAAAAAACACATAGAAATATCTTTAATATTATATATATATGTGTGTGTGGTCCTGCAGGGTCGTTTGCGGGTCTTGGTTATCTTGCATGGTACCTTAGTGGGAAAACCATGGTGTTTGATAGAAGAGGGCATGCTAGAAAACTCTGTGTCGTTGTGCTACCATATCTGTGTGCTGCCTTTGTGGCCATTTCTCGCGTGGACGACTATTGGCATCATTGGACGGATGTATTTGCAGGATCACTCATAGGTAACTCAAAATCTAAGCAGTAACGGAGTCAGAAATTTTGATTTGGGGAACGAGATCAAATTTACATAAAATATTAAAAATATTTCAACGTTTTTTTTTGTGTGTGGGGGGTGGGGGGGGGGGTGGGGGGTTGTTTAGAACTACATATAAATTTTAATTCGATGTAAATTTGAGGAGGGTGATCGTACCCTTTGTCTCAAACCCCGTTTAACTCTGTCCCTGAGTTTAGGAATCAATCCTTGAAGGCTAATGCACTATATAGATAATTAATTTACTGGTGGTAATTTTTATTTATGATGATTCAATTGCAGGAATTGTGGTTTCTGCAGTTTGCTACCTACAATTCTTCCCCTTCCCGCATTACATTAATGGTGAGTGCATACTTAAAAAGGGTTTATCTCTTTGGCTTCCGAATTTGCTTTTAAATTGATAGCTCAGCTCATTCTATGTTTCTCTCTTGAAATGGGGGGTTTGAATTTTTATATAATAGAGAGTATATTTTTATAATTTTGTGGGGAGGTGAAATTTTAAATTTTAATAAGATTACACATAAAAATATGATTTTTTGTATAGATTTGAAATTAGGGATCCAACATCGTTTAACTTTAGATACGAGAGAAAATCTCATACTCTCATTTTTAGCTCCACAAATTAACTCTCTTTCATTTTTTATTTAGGGGGTGTTTGGCTAAGTTTATTTCAAATATTTTACAAACTCTTACGTCTTATAAGATGATTTGGAATTTATAGAATATTGAATCTTATTTTAAAAATAAGCTATTAAGTAGCGACAAAACCACGGACCATGCACTGAATCTGCGAATCACATATGAAGCTCAATTGGGCTCAAACTAATCAAATCAAGCCCACAATTCTTGGATCATTAATGAATTGAATTGAGCCCATTAATTGATGGCATCAATTAAATATTTATCAAACTCTTTCAATTAAATTAATTGAATGTCTATTTAAAATTAGCTTGTCTAATTTTGACCATTTGTATTGTGAATTTTTAGGTTGGGCAACTCATACCTATAATAGAATCATGGAAGAAATGGAACAAGGTCCAGAACTTGGATCTAAGGGACCAAATGGGGAGCCAAATTTGGACGCTTTGGAGAGCGGGCAAAATTGATCCACCATAGTTTTAGAGCTCGTTTTTTTAAGTATGATGATGTTATAATTTTGTTTTTTGTAGCACATTTTAGCATCATCATATTCAAAGCTAACGATTAAAAATATCAATTGGGTAGTATGAAATTATCCCCTTTTTAGGCATAGGTTTAATTTGCATCTACGAGAAACATGATTTATTTATTTGTTTTGTTTTTCCTTTGGGAATATTATAGGAAACTAAAAAAGAGTTTTGGGTTGTGATTGCTTGACTTGTCATTGTGGGTGTTAGGATTATTCGGAAAAAAACAAGATAAAGTGATTCTAGAGAAATGAGATTGATTGGCGAAGGTTTTTTCTTGGATGATAGATACATGTGTAATATTTATAGATATGTTTGAAATTTGTTTGGATGTAGACATATATATTTATGATTTTCCCCCTCTTGAAAACTAGTTTGGGGGAATGACTTTTGTGGAAAATGAGGTTGATGGGTTGTATATCTAGTATCTGAATGAATATAAAAGTACCATAATTATATGTTTTTTCACTTCTGACTTTTGTCTTGAAGTTATTTGGATGTCAAGTGAATATATGTGTGCACATATATATATATATATTAAAAAATTAGTGTTAAATTTCTTTATCAGTCCGGATTTTCTATAGTATATTCATGTGATATTTTCTCTTACACTTATTAGTGCACGCAACGTAAATTGGTAGACAATTGAAATTAAAAAATATAATCTGTAGTTTTTTTCCCTTATTCTTTTTAATCTCAACATGCAGTCCATAAAAATGACCTGGGATCAGAATATCGAGATTTAAGTGCTTACATAATGAGTCTTTGCCTCCAACTCACTTACACATTCGAAATATGAATTTCAAATCCTACGTAAATAATATATATATATATTTATTTATTTGAATCTTGTGATTATTATTTTCATGAATGTATGTTTTCCTATCATTATGACAATGTAATTATTGCCTTAGTATCTAACTATCCTCACAAAAAAAAAAATGGTAGTATCTAATTATAAAGTAGAGGGTGTGATCATACTAGCATTACTGCATCGAATTCTATCAAAAAGTGTGTTTGGATGAGAATAGTATCGAGATGAGTGACCCTGGGAAGTCCTCGTGTTGCAGTACTTTTAAAAATAATAATAAAAAAATAATAATTATAAGATAGAGACTTTTGTACACAAGTGAGGCTTGATAGGTGACTCTATTATGCTATTTCCTCCACTCAATTTGCTTGTGCAGACCTTTTTTCTTTATACATATGTCAAATGTCTGCCACTGTAACCAAAAAACAAGCTGCAGATGATATTAGAATTGGAATCAAAGTCCTTTAAATCTTTAGTGCAGCTCAGATACCATATATGGAACTGGTCGCTTAGGACAAGGCCAATTATTACCATATCAAAATCAATGAACAGTAAATTCAAATCAAATATAAGCAGAAGGAGAATGGTATGGCAAGCTTGTACTCTAGTCCTGTAACTTTTAAAGTTTCATACATTTAGCCCCCAAATATATCATAATGATATATTTAGTCCTATAGATTCAAATGGAGGGAAATGTTCGAGTTATTTCTATTGTATAGTTGTTTGGTTTTCTTTTATATTTGGTGATGGTTGATTATAATAGTTTACTCTGCATTTGGAGTATTGATTGATTGAATGTAACAAATCATTTATGTAACGAAGAAAAATAATGATGACTAATTATTAAAACGAATAGGACTGGATGCGAAAAATGTATCGGACCAAATATACACGGAACGGTACATATTATGCTATCAAATATGTTTCTACTTCGTATACGTATCCTTCCAGGTGTGTTCATGCATGATATAATTTCATTCTGTATTCGACTTTTAACATATGCTATACATTACACTATAGGAATACGAAAAGTGGAAAAGAATATATGAAGAAATTATACAATAAGATTAAATTTATAACTAAAAAAATCAGGACTAAATTTATCAAATCTCCAAGAATTAGATGATTTAAAATGTAATTTTGCCTAGAATGACGCAATGGGGCAATGCCACGTTGAGTTTGATGATGATAAGGGATTGGGGGAGAGTATCGGTCCACCGCCCCACTTGAGTGAAAGTGGCGGATAAGGTATTATAGAAGATTTTCATTTTGGTTCTTGTACTTTATTCTTCTTTTTTATTGACCCAAGCCTTGATTCGTGAAAAATTCTAATTCAGATTGAGAGGGTTTTGTGTGAGCTTTTTAAACTTCTCAAAACATCGTATACGATGCTTGACAGTTTATAAAATATTTTTCAAAATTTTTAGAGAGCGAGTTTATGGGTTGTTAAAATTTGTACTTTTAAAATGAAATGTTAATGAGCTTATAATTTTTTCGGAGGGAAAAAAAATAAGAGTTGTTAATTTATATTGAATATTTTAGAAAGTTCTTTTAATTTCAATTGAATTAATCATAAGCTAAGTAAAATGCAACGAAAATCCTGACTACATCGGTATTAATCATAAGCTAAGTAAAATGCATTTATTATACTAGCAACACTGCACACTCTACATGTGTGCAAAATATAACAAATATATATTTTAATTTAGTACTTAATTTTTTTTAGGATGAAAATATAACTATATTTGATACACCCATATCCGATCTCCACCCGGTGGCCTCACCCGTGAGGTATTGTCCCTCCTGCGACCATTAAGACCATCCGATCAGGCCGGGGGGTTTTGCCCTTAAAAGGCGCCTCACTAAGTGGGAGAGGACCTGACCCTTATAAGGAGCTCAAGCGCCTCATCTCCACTCGATGTGGGACGAATTATGACCGCATCAATATTATTAATTTTTTTTGTAAGAATACTTTTTTAAAAATTATTTGAAATAATTTATTAAATTATAATAATTTAAACATAAAATAATTATATGAAATAAAATTGCATAATAAAGAATAAACACAAAAGGAAAAAGACCAAGTAATTGTAATTAGAGAAAATGGTTTGTGGGTTGAGAACATGGGTTTTTAAAATTTGATGTAATATTAAAATATTGACCTTTTTATTTGTTTATTTATTGAATTTATTTACTAATTAAAAGGGTAAATTTGACACATCAAAATTTAGTATCCGAATTGAATAGCTTTCATGTGAATTGTCACCTTTAGCCATAATTGAAGGGCAAATTTTGTAAAATCACATAAATAACCGCTATTTGTCAGACAAAAATGGCTTTCTTTTTATAATAGTATAGATAATAGTTCATCTCTCTTTTACAAAAAAAAAATGGTAAGTTACGCAATAAGTGCAACACCACTTACTCAAAAATTCTTTGAAATTGTGTTTAGCAAAGGAAGGAATGCAGCAAGAAAAGAAAATGAGAAAAAAGAAAAAAAAATATTTGGATTTTAATTCTCCGCATATCTGTTTGGATGGGGAAAAAAAAAGGTCAAAAGAAAATGGAAAAATAGCCATAGTGCTTTTCTTTCATTTTCCATTCAATTCTGGGAGGAAAAAAAAATAGTGGACCTCACACTAATTTTTTTTTTTTTACCATTTCTTCCACTTTTCCACCGACAACCAACTTTAAAAAAATGATTTAGTTCTCATTTTCCTTCTTTCCACACTTCAACCTCCCATTTTTCTCCTTGTCAAACAACTCATGAGTGTGGCCGAGGCAAGGGGGAGGGGGCGGGAGGCCGGAAGGGTGCAATTGGCCCTATCAAATCTCCCACTAAACAAAAAATTTCTGATTCTGTTCAAATGTGCGACCAAATATAATCAGACAATTTTTCTTTTTGATTCAACCAAAAATTGACAACACTAAGTACATATCTCTAATTATTCGCAAAAGTAGATAAAAACCAATCTCATTATCATCATCCCCTCATCAAGTCCTGATTCATTTTCCATGTCTCCCAACCATTCCTTTAGTATAATTTTCACCAATGCGAATTCCCAAAGAATATTAAAAAGCTGCGTGAGTTGGGTCCAATATGGCCAAATTGGGAAATGAATAAGTGGGGTTTGACATGGGAGGTACGTATTGTCCCATATTCAATCTCGAAAGATCTCTGGCTCAATAAGTTGGCAGGGTTCATTGGCCTACGTTTTTAGACCACACATGTTAAAACTTCTTTTGGAAATTCTCACATCCTGCGCTTTGTGATATTTTTGTGATCATGTCTTATCGGAATTGTTCATGTCACCCAATTGGACAGTGTCAAACTGTTAAATTTAAATATGGTGATGTCAAAAAAAAAAATATAAAAATAAAATTATTACGTCATCATATTCAATTCAATAGTTGAAAAGACTAGTTGTGCAGTGCCCAACTGCATAGCATCTAATGAGCCGTCAATTATCTTCATTTGATTTTTAAAAAGATTGGTTTTATCTCGAATCTGGTCTATTTTGAAGAAGGTTTTTTTTTTTTTTTCCATTTTTTTATTTTTATTGACAACAATTACAATTATCAACAAATAACTAAACTATTATAAAAGTAGCTAGAGATACAAAACCCAAACGGGTTTGGAGGGAAATTGAAACCAAAACCTCATAGCCTCAATTTCATCAATTGAACTAGGCCTCATCCGCCTATTTGAGATGGTTTTTAAAACCATATAATGGGTGTCATTGTAGTTATATTTTTCTTTTTTGGATAATTAAATGGTATAATCAATAATGGATAAACACCCATCAAAAAAAGAAAAAAATAATGGATAATTACATGAGAAAGTTTCCTTGTCATGTATTAGATTGATTATGAAAGAGAGTAAAATAAAAGCCTACATATAGGCATCAACTTAAATGGATATACCATAAAAACATGGACTCTGTCATGGAAGCTGATGATCTTACCTAAAATCAAAGACAATATACACGATATTCCAGAAAATAAGAAAAAAAAAAAAGGGATGAATTTTTCTGTTCAATTATTTCTTTGACAAAAATTGACAACGACAATTTTCGATCGTGAGATAGAGTTATAGATTATAAAATATAATTCGCGAGAGCTTTTAGCTTTTGCATATAAACTCATGCCAAACATTGTCTAGAAGAATAATACTAATGATGAAATACTCATAAATGACATTATTAATAGACAACGTATAATCTATTTGGTTGAGGCTGCATTTTTATGTGGTTAAATATATAAATTATGCAAATTAAAAGTGATAAAAATAAATAAATAATGATCTATGTATAACAAAATGATAAGCGACGACAAAAATATGATGATAGAACGACAACAATCTTTTTTGTTTGATAAAATTTCTGTCACTTAATATCAATAGTTAGTGGTATGTTTATATACCACCACTTTTCTATACTATCGATATTATTATATAAAAAGAAACCTCTCTAATAACTGTTTTGATTTCTCCTGTTTTGATCTGTTACTTTTTTTTTTTTTTTACTTAATGTCTCCTATTTCCTTCCCTTACACCTTTTTTTACTCTTACTTTTGGAATTTTATTATGGGGCGCCCTTGTGTTCTGCCTAATTGAATCGAAAAATCCCATCAAACAAAATTAGTACAAAAAATCCTGTGAAATGTGAAAATCACTAGTGAAAACACTCAGCCGGTAGGTACGTACTTTACACATGAAATTTTTGCATGTGCAAGAGTGTTTTAGGCATGCAAATTTTTCATTTTAACATTGAGTTAAATTTATAAAACCCCCTGTGTTGATTACTTAGTACACAAAATACTGTGTTAAAGCAATTAGTCTAAAACTCTTTATGTTTTTAAAAATTATTACACCGTTCCTCATGTACAACAACTCTCGTATCTCACAAATCGAGTGTAAATGTGTGTGAAATTTTGAAGTTTAGGATTTAGGGTTTTTTTTTTCTCTTTTATTTTTTGGATTAAGCTTTTCCCTATTTCAAAGAGACAACGTATTGTTATTCTTAAATTTTCTAAAAATAGGTAAAATTGAAATTTTGCACTAAAATATTCAGAAAAGAAATTTAGGGGGCAATGTGTTAGTTTTTAAAAATATGAGAGATTTCAGACTAATTATTTAGCACATGATTTTTTTTTTGTTCTAATTAGAATTAACACATGGGGTTTTGTAAATTTAACTTTTACTTTTTTGATTTCTCTCCCCTCTCATCTCTCTTCTCTCTCATTTCATATTATTAAATAATTTTCAACTATTTTATATAATTATTTCAATCATGTACTATTATCTTATTCTGATTTTGTTTTTGAAAAAAATCACTTATATTAAATTTAATAAATGCAAAAAAAAAATATTCATATAAAAAACAATTAAAAATTTATATTTTTTAATTTTGCACAAGCATCGAATGTACTCGCTTGACTAGTATATATAATTAGGCAAATCTGACTATTTTAATATCGTTATTTTATGCGTTGTCATAAATTCATTATATTTATTTAATTTTTACTACTATGTACTATTTATTTATTGATTAATTCATTTTTAGTTTTATTACTGCTGTTATTATTATTATTATTATTATTATTATTATTATTATTATTATTGCAAAAGGAATAGGACTCTGCGGGCAATAAATGTGCTGAAATATTCAGCCCTTAGTTTTCTGCAAAACAGTAACATGACAAGTAGATCTCAATCGAAACAAACCCAACTACCCTATCAACATTGCGCTCACACATTCATTACTATCTCGTACATTCAATCAAAAAATGATATTCATTCAAAAATCAGAATACTCTGTCATCAATCATTATTGATCAATAATTTATTTATTTATGTTGATTGATCAATAATTGACCAAAGTTATTTATTTATTTTATACAATCAACCTGACATACGTTAATTGAAATTGTAACTCAAAGTTCAGCCAATGTACGGATTAAATATAAAAAAAATATTAAACTTACATACGACTTAAAAAAATATTATTTATTTTAATATTGTTCAATTATCGTGACATTAAAAAGTAATACAACATACAAATTAATCATTGCATTCAAACATAATTGGTATATCCAACAATTTAATCCTTTTGCCCTACTTAAATATATCTTATTTTCAATTTTCACATAAAAATCAATAGACAAATCAAAAATAGAGCAAATTATGTCAACACCCCTAAATTTTAACGAAATTACGAAGAACTCATAGTTTTTCAAAAATTACCATGATCCCTTTCACTTTATTTGGAATGGTGTAAAGTACATGAATGTCCTTAAATATTTTTCATTTTCAAAAATAAAACTAAAATAAACAATCTAAAAATTATAATGCCTGAAAACACCCCAAGTGTAGGTAAATTGATGAAAATTCACTACAAGATAATTGTAATCAAGTGATAACAATATAACAAATGATAATGAAACTGTTGTCACTTGGATACATTTAGTGATAAGAAAATTATTTTATCACAAAAAAGTAATTAGCATAATGTCAATATTGACACATAGTGTCTAAGTTAGAACCATTGATAATTAATAGCACACTTATATATAGTATAACTTAATAACATTGGAATTTTGTCATAAAATCGTGATGACATTTTTTTTCTTTGTTACAAAGCAATCACTCTAGGGTTCTCACAAATTGTCAATGACCGCAATTAAAACATGAATTCTTATCATTATTGAATGGCATTGTGACAAAATAAAAGCCACTACAAGAAAATGAGTAAATTAATAATAATATAACAAGTGCTATTGAAAAAGTTGTCATTAATTATATGTATTTAGTGACAACAAAAATATGTTGTCACAAAATATAGTTAGCACAATATCAATGGTAATAATATAGTATGAAAATATGACAGCATAGTGTAAAATTGATACTTAGTGACACATACAACTTAATGACAATGGAATCCTATCACAAAATTCTAATGATAATTTTTTTTGTCGCCAAGTTGTCACTATAGGTGCGTCACTATTTGTTAATGGTTGTCACTAAAACATTAATTCTTGTCACCATTGAGTGCATATTATGATAAGATAAAAGTTGTTGTCACTAAAGAAACTTAATTAGTGACAAAATAGAAGATGTTGCCACTTGCTACAATTATTGGTGACAACTATTATATTGTCACTTTTTTATCTTGTCACTAATATTACTTTTTCTTGTAGTGAGTTGTTGTCATTAAATGAATTTAATTAGTGACAAAATATGATGTATTGTTACTAATTTGTGAGCAAGTAGCAAAGCATGCATGTTGAATGTGTAAAAGGCCTAGGGTTGTTAGGAAGGTTAGAAATACAGGGTGTATGTGTATGATCATGCAATCGTTGTTGAGTTGATCGATTCAACTCGTGTGAAGCTGTTACAAGGTACTAACAGTGGACCAGTGTTAATTAAGTACTACTACTCTTGGTACCCCTTATACAACAAGTATAAACCCAAGATCCGATTACGATCACAATCACTTATACCTCCTTTATATCTACCCCTCCCAGCTCTTCACTTTTTTTTTTTTTTTTTGATAAGTATCCCAGCTCTTCACTTTTATTCCTTTAAATACACCACATTTGGCCAACTACCTCCTCTATCAAAAATAGACACACACACACACACAAGAGAAAGAAAAAAATGGAAGGGAAGAAGATTAAGCAACACACACACACACACAAATATATATAGGTACACACACACACACACACATAGGGGTATAGGATAGGGGAGTAGAGGGACATAGAAGAGGCAATATGAAGGGTGGTTTTGTTGACAGAAGATAGAGAGCACAGATGATGAAAATGCATGCCGTCTGCATCTCACTCCTTTGTGCTCTCTATGCTTCTGTCATCACACCTTAACTCAACCTTCACTTATTCCTCTCTCTCTCTCTCTCTCTTGATTTGTTCTAGTTCGTGCTACTTGCATGGATCACGCATAAAGTTTCCATTTTAATGGCAGCTTTTAGTTATATGATGTGCCATCTGTCTATAAGGAGGAATTACAAGGTTTTGTAATTAAGACTTTGTATTATATCACATTTGGCATATGTAGCTAGCTTAATTAATGAATCTTGACTTGGTTGGATTGGTGCTTGATTAATTACGGCATTACATATATCTTAGCTGTTTAATTTCAAGATTTTCATTAATGCTTTTCATTTTCAGTACTGCTACCGTTGATTAATCAGTTGCTTTTTATGCAGTTTTGACCAAGGCCATCTGGTTCTTAATGAGCCGGCATCCACCTTTATGAATATCTTGATTAGCATGTCAACCGCCTAGCTTGTCAAAGGTAATATTATCTTCTTTTTTAAGATTCATTTATATATTCTGTTGCATTAAAACATTTAATTAGGCAAATAATAATAATAATAATAATAATAATAATAATAAAAAAAAAAAGAACATATAGGCTTTGTTTGTTTTCCATTTTCTCTTCCTTTTTTTTTTAACAAATTGCTTACCTTTCTATTATCTCCCTTTTTTCCCCCCTTATTTGTTTAAACAACCAAATAAGTGTATATTATCCTCTATTTTTTTTTCATATTTTTTTTCGCTTAAAAATCCTTAAACCAAATAAACTGGGATTTTGACGAGAAGGGAAAATAAAATCGAAATTTAAAAAAAAAAAAGAACATTCACTTTCAAATTTATTTGATTGTAAAGAATACAAGGACAAATAGAATGGGAAGAAGGAGAATAATGGATATTGTTGGACAAGGAGATGGAAGCCATATAGTTTTGTCTCTCATTCTTTTCATCATGACCTTCGTGAGAGGAAATTGAACAAGATTTTGCTTTGCGTCAAAGCGGCATGCCAATATCACAAATGCTCAATATGTGCCAATATTTGATCCTCAGAATGCGACTCGTGAGACCCTTGTTATTCCGATCCCATCCTCATATATATCCTGTGGCCGTGTTACGAATTTTCAACTATATACATATCAGTTTGTGAATATATTCTCCAAGAGCATAATCAAGACCATAGGGCCTACTACATTTCAACATGGTCCCTGGGTATGTGGTCACAAAAGCAGAAGATTATATATATGGGTTAAGTTAGGGCTGTCAGTGGACCGGATTTTAATCCGAATCTGATTCAAGTTCGATTCGAATTTTTGTATACTCGACTATTTAAAATATTAGATGGATCAGATCTGATTATGAATATCCGTGATGCGAAATAAGTGGATCGGATAGGGTTGTCAATGGACTGGATTTTAATCCGAATCTGATTCAAGTTCGATTTGAATTTTTGTATACTTAACTTTTTAAAATATTAGATGGATTAGGTCTGATTATGAATATCCGTAATGACGAATAAGTGGATAGGATATGGAGTCAAGCCGTCCGATTCGTTAAAAATTTGAATCCGAACTCAAATAGTATTTTTTTTTATTAAATTAACAATCTTTTATATATAATATTAGTAAAGAAGTTCAAATAGAATGTAATATGCAAGATATTATAATTGAGAATACATTTTCTAAGGGTAAATTTTATTTTGATCCCTTATGTTTGATTTCAATCTCAAAATAGTCCCTCTATTTCTAATTGACTTTAATGTCATCATTCCATTCATTCTCCCGCAAGTATACATTTTTGGCAATAAAATGTAAATTGATCAAAACAACCTTATAACTACTTATTCACATAAATAAAATAAAAAAGATCAAACTCGTCCTTGATGTTTCAAAATAAAAGCAGAATAGTTCCTCAAATTTGATGAGAAATATTGTAATACGAACAATATTCTTGAGCACTTAAGTTGTTCAAAATTCAACTGGACCAAAATTGTGAGCCTAATTACATTAAAAAAGTTCTCCAACACCTATTTAATCATATTTTGTAATAATCTTATTACTTTAGTATTTTGCAATCAAAATCTTATTTAATAATACCCTAATTTTTTTACAATATTATTAAATGAGTTTTGATGATCATTAATGAATATACAATATAATTATCAAATTGAACGTACACTCAATACGAATTTCGCAAGAACAAACATTAATTTTCATTTGCACATTAAAATTAATGACAACTCTAGTCCCATTAACAAGCACTATATCACAAGACGGCCTTGTTTCTTCCATCCTTTTTTTTTTTCTATAGTATATGCTTCTATAAACTAAACCAAGTTGCACCAATATATTGACTCTCATCACCATTTATGTGTGTTATTAGAAAAAGAAAAGGTGAGAAAATTAGATATTTTCGGATGAGATTCCACAAGATAATTAATTAATTTCTTCTTTGTGCATCAAAATTTCTTATATTTCTGACATTCAAAATGTTGTTTCGGTTTTCTATTTTATTTGAAGTTTAGAAAAAAGAAAAAGAAAAAAAACATTGAAGAAGGGTTTTGAAATATCATAGTAACTTTATTTAATTATTATAAGGTATCAAATTACTAAAAGACCTTGTAATTTGGAGGGAAAAGTCGTCGGATGATGAGCGGAGATGAGATTAAAGTTAATTTAAAACACAATGACTGTTTTGAGATTGAAATCAAACCTCATGGATCAAAATAGATTTTACCCCATTTTCTAATCATCATACATATTCTAACATATTTTTCTACTCTTAAATTTTATTTTTTAGATAAGGGATAATTTTGTTGTAGGTTACTTAATTTTAAATTTAAATTTTAAATTTTTTAATTATTATTCAGACCAAATTTTTTTATCGGTTTTCAAATTTTTGTCGAATTGGGACTCAATAACAAAGAATATAAATCCTACAAGATTCGAATCGAATTTGGATACTGAGAGAGCTAATCGGATCAAATTTTTTGATTTTATATTCTGTATCTTATTTTGTATTCCATTGTTTGTATATATGACAAATGCATGAGATGATATACGAAATGTACATGTATTATGCATACGACTTAGTGGATATATGAAGGAAATAGAAAAATGGCATAAGAGGCTTGATATCTCATAAGAGGATGTGATTTATTCTCACTGCAGGGTACGTTATATGTACAAATCTATCGTCTAATTTGACAAATTTTAAGATGAGAAGTTTGAAGGTATATTTCATAATCATATCTCTATGCACAAATATTGAAGTGAGCAGATATTGTCCAAGTAACCATGTCAAGAAACACTAGAATCCTCACAAATACACAGAAGATAAATTTTGAGAATCCAACTCCTCAACTCAACATTAACAATTGGTACAGGATTATTGGGTGAATTACAAAAACCACCACTAAAGTTTAGTTAAATTATGAAAAAACTTCAAAGTATGGCAAATTACCATTATTCCCCCAAGTACAAGGGGACAATGCTATATCTAGGAGTGGGCGTCAGATCGGATAATTGTGGGTTCAGATTTTACTGGTCGGGCACCCAATATGTTGGTATATTGCTACATGAATCCGACCCCGAACTATATGACTACCCAATTAATCGAGTACCTGATCGGTTTCGAGTTTTATCCAATCGGATTCGGGTTTTGATGAAAATAAATTTTGTTAATTGTATTAATGTGGCAATGAAAATCTAGTTATTTTTTTAAAAAAAATAATATCTTCACTGCTAGTCCATAAATGTAATTTACACTATGATGTTAAAAAATAAAGTTAAAATGCTTACAATTATTAATTATAAAATATTATTATAATTTCATTAAACTATTTGATACTAATATCATTAGGACATTAACTATAAAGACAAAATACTCGTTCGATTGCCCACTTCTGTATGCACAAGTCTTTGATTTTAAAGGGTAGGATTTTTAAAAATAAAAACTCATTTCTTAAAAAATAGGATTGAAGGAGTATGATTTTATACAAATCTAAATTCTATATATTGTTCTTATTTCCTTTTCTTTTTGAAATTTTTAATTGGGTACCCAATCGGGTTCTTCGGATGGAAAAATAAAACCCAAAATCCATCCCATATTTAAATTAGTCGATTTTAGGACAATTCGAACTCGATTTT
Source organism: Petrea volubilis (assembly GCA_026212405.1). Classification (NCBI taxonomy): domain Eukaryota; kingdom Viridiplantae; phylum Streptophyta; class Magnoliopsida; order Lamiales; family Verbenaceae; genus Petrea; species Petrea volubilis. Next base: position 23,154,052 of record CM047876.1, on the reverse strand, counting down.
TAACCAAAATTACCTGTCCCAAAATACGCAAACCCAATCGGATCATATCGAGATTCGGTTTACTCAATTCGAATGTCCATCCCTAGTTATATCTAACCGAATGGCTAAAACATTTGATTTGCCCTTACTATTTTTCTTAAAAAATAAAATTTAAAATATTCACTATTGAATAAAATTGATATACCCCTCACGTGGGTTTTTTTTAATAATTTCACTATATATATCTCAAGGCGCGGTAACTATATTCTACAAATAAAATACCAAGAACACCATAAAATTAAGAATTTTCGAACTATTTTTTTCTTTATTCTTATTTTTAGTTTTTAAATTTCGTTGTCTTCTTCCTCTCCATCCCAAATCCCTCCTCCCCAGCTCCACCTCATCAGCCATACATCCTATACCGTCAACACTGGTCACCACCATCTCTCTCTCCAACATATATAAAATTGTTCATATAAAAATAACAGGAATATTACATTTAACCCCATGAAGTCTCAACAAATTACAATACAATATCTCAAACTATGATACATAATAACAAAAGCACCATGTCGACGTAACAATCATCTCACTTCAACCAAAATACCGTTCTCGCCTTCAAAAGGATACTTTTGAAAGTTTATATAAGTTGACTAGCCGCAGCCATTAATCAACCCATCAGCAAGTGCAAATTCTTAAACCACAGATAACGTTAAGGGGTAATGATATCATATGAGGAGGCCATTTTTGTAATTTCAGAATACCTTAGGGGTGGTAATTGTAATTTACCCCCATATATCTACATGCATACAGAACATATGTATGTACGTATATACATATGCCATGTGTGTATATATATATATATATGTGCATTTGTGGGTGTATACATACAATATATAATTTACAATTACCTCTACATCGACAAGTGAGGTTCTTCTCCTCCCAAGAATAATAAAAGCCTTCAAGACGTTGTTACTGAAAGAATGATCTGGCTAATATAGCACATAGCAGATCGGAATATTTCAAACAAGACAATACTAATCTCTTACAGAGGAAGGGGACAACAAAATTGCACACAGCACATACAAACTCACCGATGATCTTTATTTCATAGAACTTCATAAAACTGAAGGTCAGCTAGATAGCAAGCAAGCTAATTAAAATTATGATAAATCAACTATATAAGTATATAACAGATAACAAAAACAAATGGCCGGGCTGTAACAAGAAGAAAATAAGTGTTAAACAATTGCATGAGCTTGTCTCTGAGTGTGATGCATGTATGCGTGTAATGTGTGTGTGTGTGTGTGTGCGTGAGAGAGAGAGAGAGAGAGAGAGAGAGAGATTTTATTCTAGACACCACCCATAAAAAATGAGAATGCAAGCACGGATATTGGAGACTGTTTCAAGAAACCATTAAAGCTTCAGGTCATGTATAAAGCAAAACTTCTCCATCACCATATCTTCTATATCTCTCTGCGTAACACTCAAGCTTGGTGAACAACAGACTCCATATCTTCAGCTTTAAAGAGGTCCCTAGTAAAGTCTGAGGTGGTGTCTAGAAAATACAGAATGAATGCCATCGCACAGCAACAAACGAACATGGCTACCGGCCCAAAAACCCACAGGAACAGAGGGAACGACAAGTAAAATGCTCTGAGCCCAAGTGACCAAAAGAAGCCTCCTCTGTTCAGGTTCATTGCTACATACTCAATAGCATCTTTCCTCTCTCTAAATGTAGGCACAGTGACCAAAAAGCTACTGTGGGCGTAATACCTAATACATAAAAGGTTGCAAAGAAAGGCGACAAGAAAGCAGACCAAGATAGCAAAGAACTTCACAGAAGGCACAATAGAAGTTTTAGCTCCGTACTCCAATCCCGAGGAAGAGTTCAAGGTTGATTTGTTGCTCACGTATACACTTATTAATGAGCTAAGAGTGATGGCTGTGGTGGCCAACAGTGTCGATGCCATTATATTGTTGCGTATTGTCTGAATTGCCAGGACACCGTTTTTAAGTGGATCCTGTAAAATTTGAACAAGTTCAATTAATCAGAACCGTTTCTTATATATGTTTGTGAATAATGGTTTTCAATAATTAAGATCGGGGTCAATGACACTAACCTCCCGTATAAGTAATGTAATCACAAAATTTCCCATCTCAGTTTGAAAATTACAAATACCCCCATTAGATTATTGAAATCCAATTAAAATTAAATCATTATAGGCCCAAACAAACTTAAACTTCCAAGAAAACTAGATAAATCTGATCATAGCTAGTCGACTACATCCTTTTAGGATGAAACAGAGCATAATCCACAAGCTAAGACCAATTTGAGAAAAACTTTCCAAATTATAGTACAAGTAGTAACACTGATGAAATATCAATGTTTAAAGGCTAGTTAACTAACATTCAACTGAGAACTGATTATATCCATAAATCATCTTCACATATTGTTCAGAAAAAATGCATTCTATATTGGCTTTTGTTTATGACATCTCGAAAACTAAGAATATACATATTATAATCATTGTATTAACAAAAGAAAAAATGTAAAATGTGGGCACTACTTAATTGAATAATGAAAAGTTTAAGGTTGCTGAAGTAGTTGTCTGATCACTTTCAGAAACTCCAGATGAAAAAAAGACTAAACAGTTTGTAGAAGTCACATACATGCATTATCCAAGTGGATACATAATTTAATTATATAAATTCAAGCATCATCAGGCATAATCGTAATTTCCGAAACAAGGACTTTTCTTGCAATTATGTCAAACCTCAGGGGGTTTAGATGTAATTCAACCTAACTAGGAAAGATCTTAACCATGTTTAAGAGAAGACAGATATAATCAAACAATGTCTTAACAATCTCTAGCTTTACTGCTTCGCTACACTTGCACTCCCTTCAATACGTAGAAGATGCTTCGTTGACCTTAAGTCTTGTAATCGTATCACGGATCACCTCTCATCTCTAAACTTACATCTCAAGCGAACCACTAAACTTCATAATAGTTTTTATCTCGATTTCGAACTTGTTTACATACTTTTTCATGCATAAACTAGCTTCATCCAAGATTCTTTGTGCCAACCTTTTCGGTCAACAAAACCTTGAGTACACTCATTTGAATTTTCTCTGACCTATCATAGAGGCATTCAGACAAACACCTTAACATCATAAAATTCCAACTCTAGAAAGTCATCAATATACGTGACGCAAGACTAGCATATTTGACATCATTGCTGACTATCAATGACTCACAATTTAATAGCCCGCCATTTCAAGAACAGCCATCACTGTAAAACACCAAGAAACAATCATCAAATAGCCCACGATTTCGTGAAGATAACAAGAAACATTTACATCACAGGAACGGACAAGAGAACAATATTGTCAAAGATATATAACTACCCTCTTTCACACACACACACAAACAGATACACACACACACACACACACATCAAGTGAAGTGAAGAATACTTACAGCCATCAAGCAGAAAACCCATTTATGGCGGCTCTCAGCATTGAGACCAATCACAGTTCTCCTGGGATTGCGTCTAATGGTGAAGAGAAGCCAAACATGGTACCCCAACAACACCCCCATCCCCAGAGGCACCAGCAATAAATCCAACTGTTTTTCCTCCATTATCATTTTCACAGCTCTTTCTTTCTTCAAGAAATCGTACAAATACCTTAAATCAACCACCTGATCTTCTTCTCCTATCATTTTTTCTGCTCAAAAATTGATCCCCAGTCTGGATACAAAGCTAGAAGAAGATGAACAATTTCAAGAAATCGTGAGGAGCTGTGGGACTGTAGGTTTGCCCATTTGTTTGTGATTCTTGAAAGATATTTGTAGGAAAATGAGACATCCAGTGAGACAAAATCAGCTGTCTACTAGGGAGCTGTCCTTTCAGGATCATGAATCATCATCATTATTATTTTTATTATTTTGATAAATCACGAATCATCATTATTAAATTATTAGATTTAGGATCATCAGTCATCATTATTAAATTAACAGTTACGACAATGTTTATTGTGTTTTTCTTTTTTTTTTTCTTTTTATATTTTAATGTACGTTATGTTTTGAAAAACGGAAAACTTTTCGTCATATTGTGAAGACATTATCACGGTTAAACATTTATTATTAAATGAAAATTTAGAATGGATAATAAAGGTATAATTTTATTTTCTTATATATTTATAAGCGCAGAACACCAGTTAAATGGTGGTTGTGCCCCCACAAACGTCATAGGTTGGATAATTGATCTTCAACCTGTTATATCTCCCTAATTAAATAGTGATACTGATATAAATACCAACAGGTAAATATATATATATATATATATATTTGATTTTTGATTTTTAAAAATTAAATTTTATTCGACACGAATATATGATAATAAGACTATAAGAGCCTCCTAGTTGCATATTGTATGAAATGAACCCTAGTTCATACCCAAAACGTAAGCTCATTGATGCATGTTTTTAATCAGATATATAGAAACCTACCCATTCCAAAAGATGAATAACAAAACGCTACACATGAAAAGGGTACGGCATTTATGGATAAAAAAAAAGCAGAATAGGACCCATCTCATAGATTTTGTCGGTAGAGTGGCTTTGCAAATAAGATATAATAAACTTCTTATGATTTTTCTTTTTTTTTTGTATGGTTAAACTTCTTATGAATTGATTATTGGTTAGTTATGATGTATAATTTGTGATGAAAGAAAAGGAAGTTTCATTATGACCCTTATTCTTTTAGCATATTAATTTTTAGTTCCTAGAATTTATAAATCTTTACCTTTTTTTTTTTATGGAAGTACACAGACCTTATTAGTATTTAAGAAATTATTGTATAAGTTTGATTTGAAGATATACATCAAGCAGCCCGTATTCTACCATATTTTTAAAAACTTGTAAAATATACTTATTTGTCGTTGATTTTTTCACTATTATGAAAAAAAAAAAAAGATTCAGCATTTAATTGGACTTAATTACACATCTAATCAGAATTTCCATTTATATTAAATAGCTATTGATTGAAGATATATTTGACTATATGAAAATCTCTTAACTTAAAAACAAAATTGATACACACAAAATTATGTTTATTTAGACATAAATTGAAAACTTATTTGTTCTTTCCTCTCTCCCATCAACATTGTGCTTGTCATGAAAAATATAAGGATACTTTGAGCATTCAAAAAAGTAAACGCATAACGAAAAATCTTCCTTTATAAAATAAGTAAAGGGATAAACCTTCCTTTATCTTATGGACAATTTAGTCCTTTTTGTGGATAATATTTGGATATAAAAATGGATAAGCATGCAAGTTGGTTGTGGCTTTTTGGTCTATTCGATATATATCTCGTTTTTAGAGAGTGTTGAAAATATTATTACGGATTCGAATTTTGACCATGTGTGGGTTGTGTGGATGGTTTGCATGCATATTATGAAAAAAAAGAAGGAAAATGCAAATTACCCATTATGTGGGGGTACAAACCGAAAACTAGAAGGGGTTATGTGAAATTGTGAATGATGAACTCAAACGTTAAACACAGTTTCCAGATTTAAAGACAAACAGCCGTAGACTATCTCTATCTACTTCTCTCATTTTTCACCCCTTTTCTATTTCATCCCTACGCAGCAACAATGGCGGCACCAGAATCCATTTCCAACGCCGAGTCTCTGGACATCAAATTCCCAAACGAACTCACCGTTTGTGAATCCTCGCCCAAGAAAAGGTTGAAAACGGACGAAGAATTGAAGGCCCAGAGTCCAACCGCCGAAGCGTCGGGTGCAAACCGCACTTCGCACAAGGGTTTCTTTGGGATTGAAGCCGATGCAGCGGAAGATAAAGGATCGAGGCACACAATGGAGGATGCTTGGGTGGTGCTTCCCGATGCCGCATTGGAATCACCCGGAAATTTGAGGTTCCTTAATCATTCTATTCTCGGATCCTTTTTCATTAATGGGTGTACCCTTATTTTGATTGTAATGGTGAATGCTATTGAGATATGAAGCTCAATTGTTTATAGCTTGCTCTGCTTTAGGTATTTACTTGTTTATTGGCTAATTTGTGATGCACAGTGTCTTCCTACTATTTCATGCACTATGTATGTCTTGTAGATGTGCGCATTTTGCAATTTATGATGGGCATGGAGGGCGATTGGCTGCGGAGTATGCACAGAAGCATTTGCACAAGAATGTGCTTTCAGCAGGCTTACCACGTGAGTTGGTCTGTTTGTCTAAGCATTTGTTGGATCGTTCGAATTTCAGTGTTTTATGCAAAGTTTTATGTTTCACTTTTTTGTTTGAGATTTTGCCGTTAATAATCATCTTGTTTTCTGATGAAAATTTCAGTTGGATGTTAAATCTGCAAAGAAGGCTATACTTAATGGTATGCTTGTATTCTAGCTCTTTCTCAATGTTAAGTCTGAGAATAATTGTATTTGATTTTTCAAATTCTCGTTTGAATTTGTGTGATGCCAGATCACAATTTATTTATTTATTTATCTTTTCTGAATAGGATTCCGGAAAACTGATGAGGCTCTTTTGGAGGAAAGTGCTTCAGGTTCTTTGGCAACTCTCTTCTTGTGTGTTTCCCCTTTTTTTCTCTTGAAGTAAATTGCATACTCAGATTAAGGTTATAGAGAAAACTAAAAGAAAAAGTGTAATTGGCTGTAAGCCAAAGTGTTTTCATCTTTTTCAGACCTCATAGTGGAAGGAGTGAAGATTGACTCATGTTTTGGGACCTAGAATGATGTCTTTTTCATTGCGGATTAGGTGGATACTTTCTTATAGGTTAAGCTGTTGTGCTGTGAAGTTGAACTTATATGAAGCACAAGATGTGTGTGTGTGTCTTGTTTTTCTCATTTCTTATTTAAACTTGAAATTTGAAAAGAGATTGCATGGAACCTTTATTAGATGACTTGGAACATATTTATTTGCTGACCAACCATTTATTATTGACCTTGAGCAGTAAATTGGGTGCTTAAGGCTTGAAGCTTTTTGTTTCAAGTTCAAAGTCCGGTGGTCTGCAATTACTCCTGTTAAAACCTTGGTTGGTATTAGAACTATTAGAGCAGCCTTTGCTAGGCTTCTTTTTCACACCTTCTTCTGAATCAATGTATGATAAAAAGCTCTTTGTGGCCTATCGTATATAACTCGTTTATTTTTTTTCAAGATTTTGACCATTGACGATGACGATGTCACGTTATCTAATACGGATGCTGGAAAATCGGATATACAACTTACATTTGTTCTAGATTATTACAGTTATTATAGTAGTGTTCCTTTAACTTGGTTTCTTGGTAGGGGGATGGCAGGATGGTGCTACAGCTGTATGCGTGTGGGTATTGGGACAAACAGTAAGTTCGCTTTCACTCAATATACCATGTAATATATCAAACCTGCTTGGACCCTAGCTAGTGTGTTTGTTCATTTGTTGTTTTGCTGTTAAATCCCGTTAAGAAGAATGAAATGTTCCTGAGGATGAACTACCTGGCTATGTTAGCTTTCCTTGATGCACTGACTAGTGCTGCTTATTTGTCTGAGTTGCCCTGTATAACTTGATTGAATGAATAAAGCAAAGAGAGAGAAATCAACTATCAAATATGGAAATTTGTCTTTGAATTAGAAAGAGAGTAAAACAATTGTCCTGCAGAATCTGAGGCATGACGTTAGTTTTTGATTTTATGTATGTCCCTCTATGAAGATTTTTCATATATTTAAGACTATTGACTTACGGTAAGAACAACTCAGTATGAGATTTTTATATTTAATTTAAATGGTATGACAATAGCTTGCATAATAAATGTTTACTTTTTGTAATACAAGATGAACATTTTTGGATCACATTTATAGGATGAAACGAGTTCATCATTTTTTGAAGTAATTATCTATACTGAATCTCTGATAATTCCATTTTTGTGTACTATGTAGGTGTTTGTTGCTAATATTGGCGATGCAAAGGCTGTGGTAGCAAGATCAACTGCAGCAGATGGTTCTCAGAGTTGTTCAGACACATCAAATCCACTGAAGGCCATTGTTTTGACAAGGGAACACAAAGCCATATATCCACAAGAGCGAGCTCGCATTCAGAAGGTTTGTATTGTATGTTGTAATGCAACTTTGTAATCCTAGTTGTATCATTTATAATGACTGAGTGCTGATGCCTGATTCTCCATGTATGATTCATGGCCTCTGTGGTATGGAGAAGAATCCTTTTTAATATTACTTTGAGTTGTGATTACTTCTAGGAAAGAAAGCTGGTATATCGAGGCATTTTATTGTTCACTCTGGATCTCACATATATTTGAGCGGAATAAACTAATGTTACCAGATATTATTATGTTATAAACATCTTCATGATTACTTGTTGGCTCTAGGGTTCATCAGTGGGGTATTATTTCAACAGATAGGTTAGATTTGGCTTATAAGCTTCGTGGGTGTTGTGGTGGTGGATTCCAAGTATGTCAAAATATTGTTATTCATATACCACATATGTCAAAATATTTTTAATTTCTCACATTCTGTTATTTATATAACCAAAGCCCCTTAATTCTAACCCCTTATTTGAGTGCAGTAGGCTCTAGTAGATTGAATAATTTATAGGAGAAGGAAAGGCTATTTAATAGTCAAAAGCTCTGAATTATAGTTTATGTATTTGAAGGTTGTGCCATTAATTTTGTAGTCCATGTCTGCCTATTATTTTCAGTTTCCCTACTCATCTAACCAACCAATATCTAATATGAAAAAGTATTTCTCAGAATATTTTTAATTCCATAGGCTGGTGGATCTGTCAGTTCAAATGGGCGATTGCAGGGGAGGCTAGAAGTTTCTAGAGCCTTCGGAGATAGGCAATTCAAGAAGGTCATTCTTTCGGCCCCTTTTCCTTTCCAACAATTTTTTCCATCTTCTGTCACATGTTTGTATGTGTCTTTCACCTCTATGTTTTCTTTTCATTTTCCATGTTTATTCTTCCGCTGATGGAGGAATGAGGAAATGCAACTCCATTTGATGGTCAAGCTTATCTTTTTATTCCTGTGATGATGCTGGGGGAGTATGTATCTTATGTCTAAATGTGATCAAACAGAAGTGCCTGTATGAAAAAACCAGCACCAAGGATTTGAACTTTGTTTCTGAACAGAGTGAATTCAGATTCTGACATTATAAGGCATAGATATAGTAGTTTTGGGTGGATTTTTTTTTTCCAGCGGGAGGGGGCTGGGGTGAAACTGTAGCAGGTTGTAGATCTGGGTTCCTCAAATTGGTAGCGCATTACATATGTTCTTAATGTGTTTTATCATACACAACATGCTATTCTTATCTGAAAGGACAAAATGAATTTTAGGTGGGCGTTGTTGCGAATCCGGATGTTCATTCATTTGACCTTACTGAGAGAGACCACTTTATAATTCTTGGCTGTGATGGCTTGTGGGGGGTATTTCTCCATCTCTGAGAACTTTCTTGCAATCTTCTGTTATATCAAATTTTTCCTTTTACTTCATTTTCGTTATCTATACTAAAATTTGACCAATTTGACGGAATTACTTTACGACTTGTAGGTGTTCGGACCAAGTGATGCTGTTGAGTTTGTTCACAAGCTGTTGAAGGTTCGTTTAACACTTTTGAATTTTATGTTTTTGTTCGATATTTGAATACCTCAACTTCAACCTCCATGAGAATTAATAGTTAAAACAGAGAAAGAATTGCAAGCTGGTTCACAAGCATCATATAAGTTACCGCAAGTATTTAGCTAGTTACCTTACGTGAAGATATCATTCAGCAAACTGCAAGCACTTATCATCTGCTTGAAAACTTTCTTTGTTCTTGTTTCTTAACTTACACCGTGTAATTTTGCTGCACATGCAACGCGTGTGTGTGATTTTAAAGTTGGAAGGTTTTAAAAATGTAATGGTATGTTTATGTTTATTGAGACAGTAGGGGTAATAATTCATTTTTATTTTAAAACAAACGAGACGGAATCCGGACACTACCCAATACATCAATGTCTTATAAGTTGCCAATTTTGCATACAAACACAACAAAGAAACCAAGATAGTTGCTCGTGCATGCACGTCAATTCAGATATAGATGTAATACTCGTGCAACAAATGGAGCTAACACTGAAAGTTCCAAGTATAGAGTAAAACGTCCTGCAAAGCGTATTTCCTAAGCCAAATTAATTTCCTTCCAGTTCTATTTGTATTGGGTTTGTTTTTTGGAGCTGAGTTGGTTCCAACTTGTGAGATTGGTGACAAAGAATGTTTTCCGAGACAAGCCAGTTGACAATCATGCTATTCTTAAAATCTACGACAGGAGGGTGTACCTGTTACAGCAGTGAGCCGCCGCCTTGTTCGAGAAGCTGTTCGTGAGCGCCGGTGCAAAGATAACTGCACCGCAATCGTCATTGTTTTCAGGCAGCAGTGACTAAAAATGGTAGTTTTCGCGGGCCAAAACCAAGGTGGTGTTTTAAATTTTGCAATGTCTGTTCAATGCTTGTCCTGTGGTGGCTCTTTTTCGTTTTTGCTAAAACTGGTCTGTCTGGAAGTTAGATTGCAGTTAGTGTACCAATACTTGGTAACATGTTAAGGATATGTGCCTGGATTTTGATGTGTTCAGGATACTACTTGGCATAATTAGTGTATTTTACTTGCTGGTCCTGGGAAAGACAACAAGTATGCTCTAAATGTTTAGATCTTTTTTGTCTTAATTATGTCTGAAGAAGCTTTCTCAAAGTTCTCTCTCTCTCTCTCTCTCTGTATATAAATATGTATATAAAACAGAAACTTTATTAAAGTTCCCCAGTATTTTCTATCTGTGTTGTGTTGAGACTTAGGGATTTTCTTTTTTTTTTTTTTTTTAATTGATAATTCGGACATACAGCACTCACACTGACGCTCAATGCTGGATTTTTAACCCTTTCGCGACGCTCCTCACGCCTCTCAAGGCTGGGTACATTGAGTATTTTACGAGTTACGACACCAGTTGATGCTACTTTCAGGGCTTGTTTACATAGGTAGTCGACCGCTAAAATTTTCTTATGGGCGGCAAATGGGGTTTTTGGACTAAAGTTAAAGTGGGCTGGACTCAGTAAGGATCTGAAAAAATGACTGGGAAGTTCATTAGTTTTAAAAAATGTTTGGTTGGGTCTGGTTTGGCCCACTGAAGAAAAAATGAATTACTTTGCCCCGTTAATTTCCCAGCTTTTTTCTCAATTTGGTTCCCTGAATGATCAGAAAAAGATAAAATTCACATTTCAAATTTCAATTTTAGAAATTTGATTAACAGATTAGATATTGGTGTTACAAATTTTAGTTTAAAATTCTAAATTAATCAACTATGATGGCAAAATATTGATATAAAAAACAGTACATGCCTTATAAATTCCAAACTAGCTTTTTTTTTAAAATTTTTTTATTACACAAATGGCAAATGAATCTATTCATATCGAGACATTTTATAGATTTTAAGCTCAAAAATTAGTTTGCATAATTTGTCGGATTCGTTAAATGAAACCCTCAAATGAAATTGTGGATATAATGGATGTATCCAACTGAAAGTGGTGTCAATAATCATGCAAGCAAAACTAACTTTAGCTTGTTTTAATAAATAAATAAATAAATAATTCTATTAAACAATTAGTAGAATTGCATGTATATACAAAAAAAAGAGAGGCCTAATTCATGAATCTGTTGTTGTCAATTTGGGGTCGTGATAATATTCCTTTTCAAGTTGTGCAATGTGATTTGTAGGATTCCTTGCTATTATTTCTATTGGGAATATGCTATCATGTATATATATATATATAAAGGATATCTTGAGTAGTTATGCTTTTCCAAATTTAAGCTTATGAAGAATCTAGTTTAGATCTCTGAGTTATTGGCTTTAATTCTCATCATGCACCTTGAGTTTCAAGAAGAATAACAAATCTAAGAAGAGTTCGACGACACCAGAACTAATCACGTATTGAGTGAATTACATTTATCGTGTGATGGGGAGAGTGTCCTATCACACAACAGGCGTGATTACACTTATTGGTGATTAGTTCGGTGCGACGCCCACATAGGTTTGGATAAGAGTTTCCTAAAAAGAACTTATTTACTTGTTTGACAAGTTTACAAGATTTTATAATTGCCTTCTTCTGCGTTTTTTTGACCTCGTTAATCCCTATTTGTAGAAATTAAAAATAAGTAGAGTATTGTTCTTAAAATATACTTTCCTTATTGTCGAGAAATCAGTCTACTTTTAGGACTAGATACATAGTTTTCGTTTAGAAAACCGATTAATCGAAAAATGAATATCTGGGCATATCTTTAATTTATACATTGAAAAGTAATCGACGAGAGGTTGTTTATCGTATATTTAAAAACGATCATACTTCGAAGATTGTTTTCCCTTTGTTTTTATGGAAATTAAATTTCCAGAAAGAAAAATATGTTTCCAATCCCCAATATATGTCAAATGCTTCATTTGAAATCATATATAATTGGTCAAATTGCATTTTGTTACTTGATTAAATTAATTTTACTAACACAACAGCGTAATATATGATTGATTGGATGGGATAAAAACATGTTAGATCACATTATTGATGTAAAACTATATACTAAATTCAAACTATATTAGACTAATAATGCAATCTTCTAATAATAGATGCGGGAACGTATAGTTTTTGATCGATGGAAGAACTAAATACTTACCAATAATTGAACAATCATATAGTTATTTGTCAATTCAGTTCGTATATATATATATATATATATGTACACACACATATTTATTTGATACAGAGGAAGGTCGATTATATTATAAATAAATATATTGATACTTCAAATGAAACAATACAAACAATTACCAAACTATTATATAGTAAAATAAAGTTCACATTCGTAAGAATCGAATAGGTAACGGAACCTTCTCTTCTTCGCCATCAGATCAAAGGATCCTTGACAATTCAATTCACATAGGTGAAAGAGTTGAAAACTTGAAATAGCATGAAAGGCATATGAAATGCTTATTCATTTCTTAAAAACATTTTTTACCCCTAAATTAATAAAAAAAAAAAAGATTACTAAATAAATCAAATACTTTGTCTGGCTCCATTTGCTGGCCAAAACTTCTGATTGCAAAATGATAGCAATAATATGAAAGTGAAGATTGGTCCATGTCCTAACTACCTGCCCAACATGGACAACTGCTGGTTTGTCTCCCTAATAAAGTTCAAAAAATATTAATTTCAAGTCAACAAATCAAATTTTTTTTTTTTTTTGGTGAAAGACGAAGCAAAGCAAACTCAAGCCATAGTATCAGCCTCCAAAAAGATAACCACCTCCGGAGGAGGCGAGTCCCACAAAACCAACCTCGTAGCTTTGTCGTGGCCCAACTTGGCTATGCAATCGGCACTAGAATTGCCTTCCCTATAGATGTGTTTGATAGTAGTTAACCAAGGTTTCTTCAACAGTCGTCGACAATCTTCGATAATCATCCCCAAAGGATGGTCCTCTGTTTCGGCTTCTAGAATTAGCTTGACGACCACTTCCGAATCCAGTTCAATTTGCAGTCTGGGAATCCTCCTTTCCCACGCAATGCGGAGTCCCTCCCTTATTCCCACAAGCTCTGCGACTGTGATCGAGACCTGTCCCAAGCACATGGAGAACCCGGTTATCCATCTTCCATTATCATCGCGTAGCAGTCCTCCCGCTGCTGCAGAGCTTCCCTCCTTAATCACACTACCATCCGTATTCAGTTTCCACCACCCTTGCTCCGGTTTCTGCCATCTTGCTTGCACCCGTCCACATTTCGATGTGCTCGTTTTCTCTGGATATGCCGCCATAATATCCATACATAACGTCCGAATACTATTGACAACCAATTTCCAATGCTCGTACCGTCCTTTAAATACTCTGTTGTTCCTTGAAATCCATAACGACCAGACAGTAGCTAGGAAAATAGTTTGCCACTTGCAACCTGGCACGACTATGTTGTTAAAATCAGCTCTAATGTTCGTGGCCAACCAGTCCTGTGCAGAGATCTTTTGGAATTCAGCCCATTGAGTTGGCTCCACAATATGTTCCCAAACCCGCCATGCTCTTGGACAACTGACGAAAACGTGATGTATATCCTCTCTAGATGAAGGGCAGACCAAACATGTTTGTGTTTGAGAGAGACCTCTATCAAAACGAAGAGCATTAGTTAGTAACGCCCGGTGTTGACACAACCATAACAGTATCTTAATTTTTTGTGGACTTCTTAACTGCCAAATCCAATTCCAGTTTGTCTGCAGCTGCTCGGTGCTGTCCGTCTCCCGACTTAGCCAAGAATATGCTGATTTGCACGAGAATTTCCCATTCTGCGCCCCTTTCCACACTCGCACATCTTCATCTTCACGGTGCAACGGAACTGGCACACTTGCAATTGCTCTAACAATGTTATCAGGCAAAGGGGTACGAATTTTCTCGAAGTCCCAGTTGTTGTTCGTAGAAATGATATCCGCGACCATCAACAACGCCTCATCCTCACGAATACCATTGGCAATGTAGTCCCCTATTCGATCTTTGTTCAGCCACCGATCGAACCAGAGCGACACATTGGAGCCACTACATATTCTCCATCCAATGCCGTCTTCAACTCTTTTAATGCTCTTCACGATCCCCTTCCAACTTACCGAAGCACGAGGTGGGGGGTTGTGGGATAAGATATCTTCCCCTTTGAGATACTTCTTCGCGAAGATATTACCCCAAAGACTCTGCTCCTTCTTTACAACCTTCCACCCTGTTTTGGCTAGCATTGCGACATTCATCCTTCGTGATTCTTTAATCGCCAAGCCCCCATCTTTTTTGCTTCGAAGCAATTTGTTCCAGCCTATAAGATGGATTTTTTTCCTATTCTCTTTGTCGCCCCATAGGAAGTCACGACTAATTTTGTCTAACTGAGCACAAATTGTCGTCGGTAACCAATTCGTATGCATTTGGTACACCGGTATCGCAGAGGTCACTGCTTTGACAAGAGTGATGCGCCCGGCCAGATTAAGCGTTGCCGATTTCCATGCCGCCAACTTACTTTTAACACGGTCCAGAAGTTCCCCATAGCCCCTTGCTCTCCGGCCAGCTGTGATTTGAACCCCCAAATACCGACCAATATCATTAGTACTCCCAATTCCCAAAAGCTGGCAGATTTCTCGTCTTGTGTTGTGATCAACATGAGGGGCTAAATAAACCTTAGACTTCGCCAGATTTATTTTTAGTCCCGAGGCTTCGGTGAATTGGTGGATGATGTTCTTGATACTTCTAGCGTTTTTAGTCGTCGACATACCCGTGAGGATGATGTCATCCGCAAAGAAGATATGAGAAAGCGTTGGTCCCCCACGACACAGAAGGGACGGTTTCCATTTTTTCGAGCTGTTAACTTCTTCTTCAATCATGTATGAAAACCTCTCCATGCAAAGGACAAAGAGGTAGGGTGAAATCGGATCCCCTTGCCGAAGTCCACACCCCGTCTCAATGACCTCAAGAGGTTCACCATTCCAAAGGATCCGTGGTCTCACGCACTTAACACAACTCATAATGAGATCAATTATTTTCGAAGGGAAATTAAAAAACCTCAAAGTTTGCTCCAGAAAATCCCAACAAATCAAATTGGATTTACATAAAACTTGCAAAAATTTGAACTTAATACATTGTACTAATAAATTACTTGAATCTCTCTCATAATGTAGAGATGAATGATTAACACTGGTGCAATTTGCATATTCTAACCACCATCTTCTTCATCAAATAATACACACTATTAAATTCGGCGTGTATCGATGTATGTATATAAATACATATACTGCTGCGGAGCAATTGTATCACATTCACAATCTTAAACATCATTAGTAGCAAACAAAAACAGAGATATGGCACAAGAAAAGCAAGTCATTTCTGAGAGGATGAAGCTTTTGGTTTCATTACTTGTTTTGCAGTTTTGCTTTGCAGGGTTTCACATTGTCTCTAGAGTGGCACTGAATATTGGTGTGAGCAAATTTGTGTACCCTGTTTATAGAAATGTGATTGCATTGCTATTGTTGGGACCCTTTGCCTACCTCATGGAAAAGTGAGTTTTGGCTTTGGATGAAATAATGAAATGGGAACTTAGATTATATGGTTATCTAACTCAATTGTCTTCATGTACAGGCAAGAAAGACCACCTCTCACATGGTCTTTGTTGGCTCAGTTTTTCCTTTTAGCACTAGTGGGGTAAGTCTCTCTCTCTCTCTCTCTCTCTCTCTCTCTCTCTCTCTCTCTTCATCTTTCTTTGTCTTAACCACAACTTCTTTTGCTTCACAGAATCACGGCAAACCAGGGTTTTTACATCCTAGGTTTATACTACGCATCTCCGACCTTTGCATCCGCAATGCAGAACTCAGTGCCTGCGATTACTTTCCTCATGGCATCCGCTCTGAGGTAAGTGCCCCGGGCTTGCGTGTGGAGGCCCACCACAGAAACTGTGGCATAATGACCTCCACCGGGAATGACTTCAAATACGCAGATTGACCGCTTATCCTTAACTAATTTCGGGTTTCCTTTTTTAGGCTCGAGCAAGTTAATATCGCGAGGATAGATGGTTTGGCGAAAATTCTAGGAACCTTAGCAAGTGTAGGAGGCGCAACGATCATCACTTTGTACAAGGGTCCTCCTATTTTGCATCCACAAGGGGGTAAATCATTGGGAGAGAGTATGGTGATCTCTTCTTCTTCAAGCAGCAAAGTGCAGAGCTGGACATGGGGTTGTGTATTTCTTCTTGGTCACTGCTTATCCTGGGCTGGCTGGATGGTCCTTCAGGTACACTAAGCCTATGCTACTAACAGTTTTTCAAAATAAACAAGAACTCCAAAACTTAAATTCGATTTGAATATGCAGGCCCCCATAGTGAAGAAGTACCCTGCCAAACTCTCACTCACATCATTCACCTTCTTCTTCGGATTGATCCAGTTCCTCTGTATAGCAGCTTTCGTAGACAAGGATCCAAAGCATTGGCAAATCCAGTCCGGCGAAGAGATATTCACTATCTTATATGCTGTAATACTGCAAACAAGACCTCATTGTTGTTTCTAAAATGCTAATTATCTCACAAAGGCTTAACTCGAGTACACCATATACTGGCTGCAGGGAGTGATATCTTCAGGTCTCGTAATATCTCTACAGACCTGGTGCATTCAGAAAGGAGGTCCGGTGTTCGTTGCCAGTTTCCAGCCACTTCAAACAGTTCTAGTTGCCGGAATGGCTTTCATAATTCTCAGGCGACCAGTTATACTCCGGAGGGTATGTGTGTATAACTTTACATAAAACTAAGTAGAAGATTTCAATTGTCCATTCTGATTTGATTTACACTCTTTGCAGAGTTATTGGAGCTGTCCTAATTACTGTTGGCCTCTATCTAGTCTTATGGGGTAAAACAACAGAGGCAAGGTATCAAAGCCAAGACACAGACGGGACATTGACAAAACATCTTTTAGAGGAGGACAACCATGTTCCAAACGAAGTTGATATTCCATGATGTTCTGATCCATATTTCTTAAGAAACTCAGAGGCTCCACATGCTGACAAGCTGAAAAATTATAGGTCAAATTTCTTATAAAAATGTCCGATTCGCCTCAATCGGGCAGAGCATCAGCATGTGTTAGCATTTAAATCTTCAGTAGATTTGTTCAATTTTTTCTCAATTATTCAACTTAGGAAAGTGAGCACCTAACCTTTGGCCTGGAAGGACACCAAAGGGAAGACAATATCAAAGAAGACAAGCAGCTTCTTAAATTGTACATCATTATGTAACAGCTTTCAAGTTAAACAGCACATAGCCGTTGTGTAAAGTTTACAGAAGATTGATTCACAATTCAACCCAGAAACTCTTCATACTGGACCATATGATTGAATGAAACAATAACTCGTCTCCACCATAAACATCAACGAGGAACTTATGAGTTCATTCCAGGATTTGTTCATTACTATCTGCATAAATATCTTTGATATGGGCACTCGCTCAAGATATAATATCACCATAAATTTAGAAAAATCAAATTAGGTCATTCATAATGGTTGCTGGCACATCCAGTCAGGAAGTGACTCGGTTCAGGCAACAATAGCCCTGCAATCAGAGGTCCGAAAACAACACTAGTTTTCTTTTTCAGACAGGAATGGTTCACAAGGAAAATAGAATATAAGATCCTCCCAACAACAACGCATAAATCCACCAAGTTCACAAGAACAGCACGAAAGGGCTTTAGTGTAATGGATGTCTCTGTTTTTGCAATGCCCATCCAAATAGGCAAATACGTCGTAGAGATTTTCTATCAATAGCTAAGCAACATTGAATTAAAGTAAACAACAGATTAAGACATCCTTCATTCATTATAAAAATAAGCAAGTCTAACTCAAAATAGCCCAAAAGCCACTAAAAAGAACACAACAAATGCAAAGATAATACGATGACAAACAGTTTCCTCGACAGCCAATGCTTTAATGTTTCAATCAACTCTACCTCACAGTAACAATGTCATCAATCTTCAAGATCATGCGAACACATTCCGTAGCCAAGGTAATTGCACTTGTGCTCACCAACAGGGGCTGCACCACATTCTCCTCCAAAATGTTGGTGATTTGTCCCTTCCTCACATTGATTCCTGCATTGATCTCACCTTGTGCATGCCTATTCCTCAATTCAGTGACGACGGCAATTGGATTCAACCCTGCATTCTCAGCTAACGTGTAAGGAATGACCTCAAGTGCTTCAGCAAATGCTCTCACACAGTAGCCTTCCATCCCCTGCAGCACCTTTGCCCAAGCACCTAACTGTCTCGAAAGCTCAATCTCAGGTGCCCCACCGCCCGCAATCAGAAACTTCTTGTTCACAAGACACCTGACCACACACAGGGCGTCATGCAAACTCCTCTCAGCCTCATCGAGCACCAAATGATTCGAACCACGGACCAGGACACTAGTTGTCCTCCCCATGTCCTTAATCCCTGTAATCTTCACAATCTTCCCACCATCTCCCAATGGCACCTCTTCCACCAAATCTGCATACCCCAACTTCTCCGCACGGAAATGTTCAATATTAGATATAGGCAAGCAGTTCAAAGTCTTGGTGATAAACTCAATCTCATCCCTCTCAACATCTTTAATGACTAAAATCTTAGCCTTGGCCAGATAATGCAAAGACAAGTCCGTGACAGCATCCCTCAAGATACTCTTCTGAATCAACAACACGTTACACCCTGTGGCTTTGATCTTCTTAATCATCCCTAAGATATAATTTCTCTCCTCCTTCAAAATTCTATCCATCTGTGAGTAGTCAGACACCACAATGCTTTGTTCTATATCAGTTTTAGGAGGGGAAATCTGAAACTGTATCACAGCTATCTTAGCATTTTCCACTCTAGTTGGCCCCCCAGCAGCGTGACTCACCTTCTTATCAAAAACAAGCCCCTTTACCAATTCAGTATCGTCGACAGTCCCACCTAATTTCTTCACAATTTTAATATCTTTCAAATCCACTAAATCAGGTTTTTCAGGGTCCACCACGGAGAGCACAGCGTCAACAGCTAGAGGAGCTAAAAGAGTAGAGTACTGCGAAACTACCTTCGAGTTGAGCGATGTGGATGCAGATTTGACGAGCGAGTCGCGATCCGACAACTCCACAGGGACCGCCATAGCAGATAAGATCTCAACGGCTTTAATCGAAGTCTTGTGGAGAGATTCCGAAACGATAGTGGGGTGAATGCCGGCGGTCAAGAGACCAAGTGAAGCCTTGAGCAGTGAGCCCGCAATGACAACAACTGTGGTGGTTCCGTCTCCCGCGACGACGTCCTGAGATTTGGAGAGCTCGACGAGGAACTTGGCGGCGGGCTGGAGGACTTCCATCTTGTTGAGGATGGTGGCGCCGTCATTAGTGATGATGACCTCGCCGGATGCGGTGGAGATCATCTTGTCCATACCCTTGGGACCAAGGCTCGTTCGCACGGCGTCCGCCACCGACTGCGCCGCCGCTATGTTGGCCATGCGGATGTCGTCTTTCCGCTTGTTGTCGACGAACGTCTCTGTAGACTTCGCCTTCGCCACCGCCGGAGCCGCCATTGATCGGAATTTGAGAGAGTATAGATTTGAAATGTAAAACCCTAGAGAGAGACAGAGAGAGAGAGCGCGAGTGACACAGTGTATAGGGTTTTCTAGAGACGTTTGGAAAATGTATAGCGTTGAGACGCACCACACACAACATTTAGAGTTTTGTACCTTTTTTTTTCTTTTTTTTTTATGGGATAAGGAAGTTTTGTATTCGATAGTGCTTTGTGTCGTTTAATTTAATAATTGTGTCGTTCAACTTTTAATGCCCAATTCCAATTTTGTTTACATTATATTTCATAGCAAAGACTTATTTAGGGAGTGTTTTGGCGAGCTTATAAGTTCGTATAAATATCTTATAACATGTTTGGAAGCTTATAAATTTCTTAAAAATATTTGATATATTGTTTAATAAAGAGATTTATAAATTTTCAAGAGCTTATAAATTTTAAAAAATTAGTAAGTTTTCCCAACTTTTTTTTTTTCAAATAATTTATAAGTTGTCTAATATTAATAGATAAAATAATATAAAAATAATGATTTTTTTTTTCAAAATTTCATTTCTACTATCTCAAAAACTATTTATTTACATAAAATTAATTTTACTTTATTTTTTTCGATCATCATTATACTTAAAAATACATTAAAACTTTAATTTTTACCAAATAAAATTACAACCTATCAGATTCAAAAATATCTTATAAGTTATAGAATCTTATTTTATCCAAACACTTTAAAAACTTATTTTTTAAAATAAAATATTAGAACTTATAGCTCTATAAGCTCTTTAAAATAAATTTAGCCAAACACTCTCTTAATTTGCACCCTTTATCACAAAAAAAAAAAAAAAAAGCCAATCACACATTTGGTTCCTAAAAATTAGACTTTGAACTATTATATTCCCTAAATTTTAAATCATTGCGTTTTGGCCCTTCAAGTTTGAATTACATTCCACTTTCATTGTGCAGACAACTTTTAAGGGATAAAAATGTCAATTCAGCATTTAAGTTGCATTTTAATCCTTAAAAATTTATATTTTCGCCCTTTAGTCCTCCAAACTTTATATTTTTGACATTGGCTCCAAAATTCACATATATAACACTATAAACTCTTGTTTGTGTTGCAACACCACACACCACCTGTAAAGAAATCATATTTGAATTTTCTCATGTTTTAAAAGAAAAAAAAAGAATGGGAGGAATACTCTAATATTGCATTGTTAGTTTTTGCAATTTTACAATTCTAATTTAAAAATCTTAAAAGCCTAAAAATAATTTGCCAACAAAAGTATAAAATCACAACAAAATACATCTTTCACAACCAAGAGCTCTTAAGCAACGACTTGAAAGTATTTAAGAACACCTTATTTCATCAACATTCCCACATAAATTGCTATCGTAATTGTGGAGAGCGCTCTTGAACATATGTGTGTGCATATATATAGCAAAACTTAAAAATTCAAATTTGGGCCAATTGTAAGGAATGCATAGTAACTGCAACACTAGTAGTAGTTTATAGTGTCATACCTAAAAGTTTTAGAAAATCAATATGAAAAAAACAATTTTTAAAGGATTAAGTGTCTTAAATCTAAATTTTTAAGGATTAGAGTGTAATGTAAACTACAATTAACTATTTCCCTTGAAAATAATGTTTGAATAACTGAATTGAGACATAATTAAAGTTTAAAGAACTAAAACATTATAATTTAGAGATTAAATACTAAGGTAATTCTAATGACCAATATTAGGGTGTGATTTGCCGAAATAAAACATAGAAACTTTTTGTTTTCAAATTTTCATCTTTGACGGAAAAAGTCTAAAATTCCCATTATAATGGGGAAACCTAACTATAATTGTCTTTTTCTACTTTTTTCCCCTCATTTTCCCTTCCTTTGTTTTCTTTCTATTTCTCCTTTCTTTTCTTGTATCTAATATTCTCATATTCCATTTTGTATTTCACCAAGCGAATGCATATCATGACTCATGTACGTATATAAATAAAAATATAAAGTGCATATATATATCATACACCCAATTTAATAGAATACATGAATGAAACTAAAAAATGATATATCAAATTTGATATGTCGTTTATGCTCTTGTTTGCCCTTATATGCTCTGCGTCAACTATGTTGGTCAAACGTGGAGACAATATCTATTCCCAATTATTATTTTCCATTTTTCATGATTTTCTTTTACTCAAATCCACAATTATATATTTGAAGGATACATGATTTCAATTAATAGATAGTTGATAATTCGAAAACATCCAAATTTGTGCATGTTTTTAGAGGGATACCAAATTTAACTATGATGGATCAATTAGATGTTTAAAGGAAGTTTAAATGTGTTTATACTCATACTTGTGGGTGCGCGCGTACTAAGTGTAATTTCAATCTCTTTTAATTAATCACTTTGGAGTATAATAATTAACTTTTGCAAGTGCAACAATAGAATACCATTTGCATGGGTTGATTATGTATTACTTAAATTTTAAATTTTTAATTCAGTGCCCAATACAAAATTAATAAAACCTACACGAGGATCGGCCAACTTTCGGATGGATAGTTGACCAAACGAACATCTATGGGAACAATTTATTGTTGTAGTCTTTATAGGTGTTTATTATCAAAATTAAAATTTTTGAGGGAGTTAATTGAAAAAAAACCCTAAAATTTGGCAAGTTGTCACGTCACAATGTAAAATTACAAACATTCCTCGATGTTAGTTATACATTATACATTTTATTGTATTACACATCCAAAATTAAGAAGATACGTTTATTTTATTTTTTAAAAGGAGTATATCACATTTTAAATGATTATATCAATAATCAAAATCAAATTCAAATTTATATTTTATAATCAATTATTGATTCAAAAAATTATCAAATAATATAAATCAATGAACTGCTATACAGTAGAAAAAAAACTATAATATAGTAGAAAAAAATTTATATAAGTGGAAATTATGAGCTCTTTGATCACGGGCCTACTCCTTGGCACTGAGTCAAGGGGTACTAGGTAATATGTGTAATTTCTTATTTTATAAAATTTTATGAGAATGGGCTAGAGGTTAATTAATTGATTAATATAGGATTGGGAATGCGAGCCGGTTTTCACGAAAAAAATGAAAGACAAAACTCAAGAGGGTTAATTCGAAATTAACCATTCTTATCGGGGCCCAAATGAAAATATGTATATAAAAAAAAAAAAAAAAAAACTTACCGAGTTAAACCCACCAGTGGGCAGCAAGCAACCACCTCTGTTTCCCTCCTTCCTTCTCTTCATCCATTAAACCCTAACCGCATTTCTGTCACCAGCAGCAACGCCATGTTTTCTCACACACTACGTGTGAGTTCTTAATCATGCCTTTCTCTTCAATGTATGCACACAATTATTTGAAGCTGAGGCACAGAGCAATGTCTCTGGCCCATCTCACACACCCACCAAAATCTCTGTCCTCCATCGCCACCGCGCACCGGTGGCGGCACCATTTGTGCTCACGAACATATACCAACTTTTTTCTAAGGGGCTTTTCTTTTACTTGTTCTGCTTCTTCTTCTTCTGTTGTCTTGAGACGCTACAGAAATGGGTCTTCTCCGTTCTCTTCGCCGCGTTTTTATGAGCAGAATTTTGGGTATGGGAGGTTTGCTTACGATGAGTATGTTTCGGAGGAGGAGTCTGACAGTGAATTCCAGTCATCTTCAAAGCAATTGGTAAGCTTGCTCTTTTCCTTTTTTGTGTGTGTTTTTCCTTCTTGTTTTTATCATAATTCCATTGTTGGCGGACTCAGAAACGATTGAATATCTTAGCATCGTTTTGAAATACTGGTTTTTTTTCCCCTATTCTTTGAATTTTTCGCATTCTGTTGTGCCACGAAGTTGAGCCTTTATTGACATGAGATGGTGCCTGCCGTTTGCTACCTGTTACATTGAATCAGCTTTCTTGTATAGAGATTGAATTGTCTTCAGTGGTTGAATATTTCCTCTTAATTTTTTCAATATCTTTTACAACTGAGTTTCATTTACTCGAAAATGCAAGTCTTTTTGTCGCTTGTCCGAAAATTCTTCAGAAAGTCCTATTTTAAATACTATGAAAATTAAGTTTCGTGAATGTTATTTGTAAGAATGAGACCATTGCTCTGAATTAGGAGAAGCATCCACTTACACAAGTCATAAGAATTATCAACTTATGCATAGCATTTCTTTTTCCCTTTTTCTTTTTGTATTTTGTAGTTCAGCCTATGAAATTTATGCAGATTATATCTTGACTGCCAGTTTTTGCAACATTAATAAAAAGTCAATTGCAATAAATAATTAAAAAGATGTCTTCTAATGTATTGATGTTGTAAGATTGTAATCAGTTTGGACCAGGGAAACCTACAATCTTGAGAAATGTTTCCATGAGGTCTTGCAGATTTGGCAACTCAATGATTCTGAGTGTGTTGGCAGCTGTTTTTAAGTTTATATTCTAATATAATGATTTCAACGTATTTTGGGCAAAAGAAACGCAAAATGAGAAACTTTCATAGTTGATTTCTATTTTCAGAAGTAGGCCTTGGCAAAAATGGTTTGCTATGTTATTTATGCAAACTGGACATTTTAGTAATCTTACTTTTCTTGATTCATTAAGATTATTTCTTGAGAAGTTCACTCAGCTTTTGTAAAGAAGGACAACACCACATTTTATTTCCATTAGTTTGCAAATTGTTGATTTATGATTGCCAGTGTGCTTCGACCCTTGATAACGTTGAAGAATGGAGGTGGAAGTTGACCATGCTTATGCGCTGCAAAGATGAGCAAGAGATTGTGTCGAGGGAGAAAAAAGATCGACGTGATTTTGAGCAGCTGGCAGCCCTTGCAACCAGAATGGGATTGCACTGGTACTTGAAGGACATAATCTTATTTTGTGTTTACCTTTGTTTGAGATCGTTTACAAAGAAACTCTCTTCTTACTGCAGTCGTCAGTATGACAAAGTGGTTGTGTTCAGTAAAGTCCCGCTACCAAATTATAGGTCGGACTTGGATACCAAGCGTCCCCAGAGGGAGGTATTACTTAGTTATATGAACCTTTTTTCAATCTCTTATAGAGCATTTTTCTTTTCTATCATAGTAATTAATAATTTTGTGCATAGGAAGAATAATGTAGCTATGAGATGCTTCCAGCTTACCTCATCCAATTTCTTAGTCCTGTTTTGTTAGTTGCACATTCTATGTTGGTAAATATGGATATTTATTCTTTTTCTTTTTCTTTTAATTTTTTTTTCAGGTGATGTTACCATTCGGCTTGCAGAGGGTGGTAGATTCTCATCTCAGAGCACACCTTTCTAGAAAGCCTATTATAAACAAGGACATCTTTGCAGAAGATGCCTTTTCAACATCAAAAGCGGGTCAAAATCTGCTGATTGATGAAGGATTTGATGAGCAAGAGGCGTCCTCAACCCAAAGTGTTATTGCTGAGAGAATTGTTAGACGGAGGAGCTTGCAAATGCACAATAAGCAACAAGATTGGCATGTAAGTAATCCATACTTGAGTGACCACTAATAGTGCATTTACTATTTTGTAGTTATAAATTTACTTACTTGTACTATTCATGGGTTCGCTGGTAGATGTTAATTGGCTTTTTGGTAGTTGGATGCTACTCCTGCTCCCTTACGTATACATTGAAATTTTCCTCTGGCTTCTGACTGCCCATTTCTTGTTAGAATATTACATTAAATATACTTGAGCCCCTTCTTGTGCGGGGAAGGAAACACCACTCTTTTAAGATAAATTTGTGCCTCTTCACTGATGATGCTTAACTGCTCACGTCTTGGAGAAATATTTGTAAGTATGAAAAGTTAAGTCCTGAATGCAGCACAATGGACTTTAGAATTTGGATATAAGCAACTGCACTCTGGTAGTCCACTAAAGTATGTTTCTTTGAAGCATTTAAAATGGTACATGGTATTGATTTTTATTATTTCTTTTCTGTAGGAATCTCCAGAAGGCCAGAAGATGCTTGAATTTCGGAAAAGCCTCCCCGCATACAAAGAGAGGGATACATTATTAAATGCCATTTCTCAAAATCAGGTGCTTATTGGATTGTCTGACGGATTATTGTTTTAGAATGTTCATTTTTGCCTTGTATTTTCAAATTTGCACTTTGAGTTCTACCAAGAGGGCTTTAGCAATGAGGAAAGAAAATTTTATTACTTATTTTTTAATATGTATTCTGGTGCATCACATAGGCACCATCTTATTAATTATGGCGTAGATTTTGGGTCCTTCCAAATCTGTTTTCTAACTAAATGGCTTGAACTGACCTGGTTTTCGGAAAGAGTGAGTGACAGTATCATTTCAAGTTATTGCCATAGCCATATAAATCTTGAAGGTTGGTTGGGAACTAAAAAGAAAACAATGCAAGTAGAAGATCCTTTGCTGCTATTCTTTCTCTCTTCCAGCTCTTCAAAAGGAACAACATACCCCAGACCCTTGACTGCCAATGCTGCCACATGACCAGCTCCACTGTCACAACTTTCTCATCAATGACTGTTCACCCTTACAATGGTTCACATAATTTTCCTCTGTACCATGAAGAATCCTCCAAAGGTGAGTGGAGAAAGGAGGGCCTGCCAGGGGTTGAGGGCATTTATTTAAGACCCTTTCTCCTCTCTATATAGTTCTCTATCAGTCATTCTGCCCTTGAGTCCTATAGATTTTCTTTTTCCTCTTTTTTCTTGGTCATCTTAGAGGAGTCGTTAATGATTCTTGTAATGCAGAATTTTGCCCTTTGACTGTTCACCTAAACAGGGTGAGGATGAGGTTGAATCCTATTCATCCTCGCAAGTAGAACGGATCTTGCCTTTTCTTTTTATTAGTGAGGCTTGAAGGCAAATATTTTCACTAAACAGGATAAGAGTATCAAGATACCTGGGTGCATGTTGTTGACAGGATACTTATCAGGATTGTGCATCTTCTGACATGGCCTCAACTGGGTCTAGATAATTTACCTGTCCTTGCAATCTCTCACTGGTTGAGAGTCCCCATCTTTGGGGAAGTGGCTGTTGGATTACTTAAGTTAAGCCTCCAATTTGCATGTGCATAGCAGCCTCTCTGTGTTGTCCCTAGTTTACAGTGTGGTTTTGATATTTATCATGATGTACTATTTGATCATCTATGACAAATTTATGGAAAGGAATTTTATGGCAAGTCTCCAGTTATTGGCTAGATCATATGCTGACATTGTTTGCAATTCGATTTTGTAGGTAGTCGTCGTCTCTGGTGAAACTGGCTGCGGAAAAACTACACAACTGCCACAATACATCCTAGAGTCAGAAATTGAGGCTGCTAGGGGAGCTGCATGTAGTATTATTTGCACCCAACCGAGACGAATATCTGCTATGGCAGTTTCTGAGCGAGTTGCTGCAGAGCGTGGTGAGAAAATAGGCGAATCTGTACGTCTCTTGCCTGTTTCTGCTTGAAATTATTCTTTTCAATCAATTTTCCCATGGGCATATGATAAATAAATCTCCTTTGTATCTGTGGTTTACCGTTTGAAGGTTGGTTATAAAGTTCGCCTTGAGGGAATGAAAGGGAGAGATACCCGTCTCCTTTTTTGTACTACTGGAATCCTTCTAAGGAGATTATTGGTTGACAGAAACTTGAAAGGCGTAACTCATGTTATTGTTGATGAGATTCATGAGCGTGGAATGAATGAAGGTCTGTTATCTGTTTGTGTTATTCTCTGTGTTCTTATTGCCATCTGAGCATGGATTGAATGAAGGCTGATTGATAGTTTTTTTCTTTTTCTGTTCATTTATTTTCTTTGTTCTTATTGCCATCTGTGTTTCTTTGCAGACTTCCTTCTGATTGTACTGAATGATCTCCTTCCCCGACGACCGGAGTTGAGATTGATCCTGATGAGTGCAACCCTAAACGCTGAGCTTTTCTCTTCGTATTTTGGTGGTGCTCCAACAATCCACATTCCTGTAAGTTAGAATTGTTAGGAGTTATCAGCCTTACATCATCATATGTTGCATCCCTGTACCATATGGCAGCCAAACGGGAAGCTATAAAATGCAAAACTTAGTTTCGTAAGGGCCCTTTTGCTTTATTCTAGGGAGGAAAAGGCGGCCTCATCTTTTTGTTTTTGAGTTAATTCATTCTCTACCTTTTTTGTGGTTGCTTTCCCACATATATGCTCTTGTTTTTATTTCTCCCCCGCTTTTGATCCAATTGCTAATTGTAGATTCTTGTGTTTGATCTTATTATCAGGGCTTTACATACCCTGTTCGTAGTCATTTCATAGAAAATATCCTGGAAATGACTGGTTATAGGCTGACACCATACAATCAAATTGACAATTATGGTCAAGACAAGATGTGGAAAATGCAGAAACAGGCTCTTAGGAAAAGGAAGACTCAGATAGCTTCATCTGTTGAGGTATTTTTTTTTCGTAAGATGAAATTGTGTTTCTTGGTCTCCTACGTTTGTGCTTTCCTTATTTGATTATTCTTTGCTGAAACAGGAAGCTCTTATGGCTGCTGATTTTAGGGATTATGGCCCTCGAACTCGGGAGTCACTGTCTTGTTGGAATCCTGATTCAATTGGCTTTAACCTCATTGAGCATGTGCTCTGTCATATTTGTCGCAAAGAAAGGCCTGGTGCTGTATTAGTGTTCATG
Source organism: Petrea volubilis (assembly GCA_026212405.1). NCBI lineage: Eukaryota > Viridiplantae > Streptophyta > Magnoliopsida > Lamiales > Verbenaceae > Petrea > Petrea volubilis. The sequence goes on along the minus strand of CM047876.1, from coordinate 23,125,298 downwards.
ACTGGTTGGGATGACATAAATTCTTTGAAAGATCAACTTCAAGCTCATCCCCTATTGGGAGATCCAAGCAGAGTTTTATTGCTTGCATGTCATGGTTCCATGGCCAGTGCAGAGCAGGTTACTTTGATGCTTTTAATTGTCCTATGTTTTTTTCAGTAGTAATCATTAAATTATGTGAAATGATTTTGTGTGTCATAATTTTACGGATAGCTGATAATTTATTGGTGTGTAAGCGGAATCATTTTCCTCATATCCATGCATTGATTACTCTGTATCTGCCCAATGGTATGATATGTAGTTTCATCTTTGAATTCCAGTGGAAAAATGGGTGATTTTTCTCCATATCTTTGATGCTGAGGCCATTTTTTAATTGCTTAGTTGAATGGCATAGGATTCTTTCCTGCCTCAGCTTCAAAAGTTGCAGATTGTCATTTTATGGCAAGCAAATAGAAGTTAGCTTGCCTACTATGAAGTATCTGTGTATGATTCTCAGGGCAAACTATGCAGAACCTTGCTGCCTTTGATGATCAAAAGTTTGTAGGTTATTGGGAAACAAATAGAATCTACACTCCATTGCTGATGCCAGAGTCCCATGTGGTTGTTCTTTTAGCTTATCCAGGTAAAATCTGGAAGTAGAACCCCAGGGTATGATGTATTTGATGATGTTGGGGGTTGAAGGGATGGACTGGTTTCAATTGTTAAACAATTTATTCGGTTGTTAGGTTGAAGGGATGGGAAATGTTAACTGCCACCTGATTTATTTGTTACTTCCACCTGTCTGCACTCTGCAGTCTATGGTTTCAACCCTTAGACTGAAAAATGAGGACTGGTGAATTTTTTCATGGTTGTATTGGCCCATCCTGCATTTTTCTCCTTTTCCTCCCACCTGGTTTTTTCTTTTTTATCTTCTTTTAGCTAAAGGAGCCTAAGTTGTACAGAAGTGAATCTTACTCATAGGCTGTTTCATTTGTAGAGTTCAAATCTCTCCCAACTTGCAAGTTGTCTTTCTTTGCTCTTCATTTTCCTTTCTCTCTAACTTTTTGATCTTTATATACTCCCTCTTCCCAAATTAGAGCTCCAATTTGACTTGGCATGGAGTTTTAGATAGAGAGTTAAAAAGGTGAAAACTTTGTGTATCTTTACTCTACTGCTCTTTGAGAGTTAGTGATGTCAAATCATTACTTTAACTAAGAGGATACCTTTTGGAAAAGATCTTCAATGGAGGCTAATTTAAGGATGTCCGAAGAGCAAACCCAAGCAACAAACTTCGGAAAAAGGAAATTTATATTATAGATGAAGCTT
>CM047876.1:23054640-23123496 GCA_026212405.1 Petrea volubilis | reverse complement strand
GCAGTGCCCTAGAGGGGGCAATAGACCCTGGGGAGAGTATCATGATTTCCAACTTAGGTGAATGTTATTGACTAGTTTTTGAACTTTGGTGATTGCTGGCTGATGTTTTCATCCTAACAGAATGTAGACAGCTAATCATTTGTCCCGTTGGCTAGTTTACATTGACTATTTTGTGCTGTGGTTTTGGATATTTGTGTGTTACACAGATATTGTCAAACAGCTTTAACTTCAATATTAAATTATATTACATGAGCTATAAGGCTCGTCTACATGGTCAAATGATAGGAGTAATATTTTGGGTGGCTTCAAAAGAAATTTGGCGAGGTGAATTTTGATTGCAATTTTTCTGAAATCTGGGATAGTTATCATTTTATTTTCTTCTTGCTAATGTTTTGTTTTTACTTTTGGTTCACACATTGATCATTGCGTTTTTGGTTTGCTTTAACCTTTTTGGACCTATTAGCCGACATTTCTTTGACTTTGCAGTTGTTGGTGACGTGTATAAACATTACAGGTTGTGCCAGACCATGTGTAATGCATGATGGACTCATAGACTGTTTCTTACTTTCTAATTAGTACTTGGAGTTCAGGCAGCTGGATGTTTTATGAGGATTGTGATGCTCCACACTGTTCGATCCATCTGATCAGTGCAGGTGGTAGCTTTAGGTGTTTGTGATACATGCTTGTATGCTTTGTTTCTTGCACACCTTTTGTATAATTGAGAATGCATCGTTGAAGTTGATCAACAGTTTAGTACATAAGCCCCCATTAGGGTACAACATATGGTAGGATGGAATTGAGTTTAGTTTGTGAAATATTTTTAAAATGCCATCTCATTACTTTTATTCGTTTATGACATTTCTTGGTAAGATTTACTTCTTTCTTTCTTCCACTTTTGTAGTGATTCTTCTCGACTGTCAAAGTATTCAGTGATGGCAAAGAAATTTATGCTATACTTATATCCATGTCTCAATAGAACTTCTGCCATATAGTTTCTCATCCACTTGATGTGTTTTGATTCATGCAGGTTTATATTCTTAAAATTCTTTGCATCAATTTTAGGTGGCTATCGCAATTTTATAGTATGAAGCTTTTACCTTTCTCTTATTATCGGTTAAGGTATCATAGTCTAAGTGAAGATACCAACTGAGTTATAATTTTTCAGGAAAATACAGCTACTCATATCTTCAACAGCCAGGCTTTTCTGAAGAAGCGGTCTAGGTCAACAAATCAGCCTCCAGATCCTATGGTTAGTAATTCTATCTGTTTCCATTCAGTATCAAATTAGTAATTCATCCCCATATTTTAACAACCTTTCTACAAGTTAAGAGACATATATTGGTATTTTCCTTTTCATTTTAAAGAATACAAGATTGATGAATTTTATATTTGATGTGCAACTTTAACAGATAAGCCAGTTCTTAGATTCCCAAGGTTTCCTAGATTATTTGGAGAGAGGTCTTGGGTCTGAAGAAAACGGAAACAATCTTCTTGATAAATTACAAGATGCTATTGGCAGGGGACAAAATCCTTTTTCAATTCTTCCGTCACTTTTGACAGAGCCAGAGATTTTAACTATTTCTGGTCATGGATTTGAGGTGTCAGGTAAACAAATAACTTTTGATCCGGATGCTGCCAGATACATACACGTTTAAAAGTTCCTTAAGACACTTCAATCTGGATACGGTACTAATAATTTGTGTGTATTTTAACCTACAGGATCAGGTGCTAAATATTGCTATGATAGGTTTCCTGCAAATGTCAGAACAGAAGAGCAAGAAGAAAAGAGGAAGCAGATTCTATCAGCAGCAAGCGGAGCTCTTGAGTATTCTGGAAAGCATAATTTGAGGTATACTATTTAAGAAATGGGCATAATGCTCTGTATTCTCACTAGCCTGATGTTGCTTGCATCTTGAAACCAAACATTTTTGCTCCTCTTTTCTTCATTTAGTTCACCGTCGATGCGTAAAGATTCTAAGACTGAAAGCCTGAGTCCGAGGGAGAGGGCTGTGAGTATCATGTCGTCATAGTTCGTTTGGTTTGCTGAGCCAACTTGTGTAGTTGCTTTAATGTGATGGGTATCTATTTCTTGCAGGCTGAAAGGGAGCGCATGGTTCTAGACATTAAAGTGAAGCTACAGGTGCCATGTTTTTCTGTGTAGTTATCTTCTTGTAGCTTTTTATCCACTTTGGTTGATTAATTTTGCCCTTTAGATCTTCTCCTTGTGGTTTTGATGGAATTCTGCATTTGTTAATTGGTTATTTCTTGATAAAACTTGTTCTTTTGCAAGTTCTATCTCTTTTATTTAAGGCCTTGGTCCCCATTGTGTCTTTCTGGGTATTTTGTTGTTCCTGCTTTTCTTGCGAGGAATTTGTGAAGTTTGAACACGGCTTGTGTAACAGGTCTGGTATAAATTTGACCCGTCTCTCTCACGTTATTGACTGGAATAATGCCAGCCAGGTGTTTGACTTTGGTTCTGTTATTGAGTACAGCAGTTACAGCTGTCCGTATTTGTGATTGGTTTTTAACAAAGAGCAAGCTGTATATGATAACTTGAGTATCCTTGGCTTTAGAGCTATCTCTTGGGTAATTTTGCTCATGAATAGTTCCCTCCAGTTCTGCTCAAAGTTTGGTCTCAGTTTCTAATTCTCACTCTGCTAACTTCCTGGTTTGTTTAATCTGTTGAGCTTCCTTAATGTACAAGAAGTTAAGTGAAGAAAACCAAAAAACTAAGTTTGTGTCCCCTGGTTTTCAACTATACTTCTGCTGCATAATCTTTGTTGGCAATAAGTTCTCTGGAGCATTCTGATATTTAATTGTGGGATAGTGAGTTCAATCATTCTCTTCTTACTGTAATTAGCTTGTAGCTGTTACTGGATAAGCTCAATACGTGGGGTTTTATCATTGTTTCATTTTGACAAGATATTCTGTTTAAGCAAAATGCTTTCCTTGAAAGCTGAACATCTTGTTCTGGTAACCTAGAAGAACTAAAATATTTTCATGTGAACAGGGATTATGGTTACGGCTTTTGAAACTGGGACCAACTGATGACCCTCTTTCATCATTTGAGTATGGAACTATCCTTGGTATGCTTTCGTTACTGGACTGACTTAATTTCTATTTTTTGGAATTGCAATAGCTATGTCTTTCTTTCTGTGGACGTGAATGGATGAGTAAACTTTTTTGGCATTTCTTATTGCTTTATCAGCTTTAATTGAGTCTGACGCCGAGGGAATTGGTGGTAGTGGATTTGTTGAATGCATAAGAGAGCACATTCATTCGGTATGTTCTATCTCAATATCCACAGTTAAAATTTTTAATATCACCCTGTGCGCTGTTATAACTCTGGTCTTCCACCCCCTTCCCCCCAAATAGGGATGGATGTGTCAATTGACGGAGGAGCAGTTTATTGCAGTGAAAGAACTGGTTTGTTAAGCTTGCACTTCTTGAAGCACGATTATGATGGACTACTTTATTGTTCTCGTACTATTTGAAGTTGTTATATTTTATTTTTCTTTCCTTTTTCTATACATGATGCCTGGCTTTCTATTCAACATAGGAGAAGTAATATTCTGATTCTTTGCTGATGATGCTTTTGAAATATCTACGCAAGATTACTTTTTCTTTTTCTGAGAATTTGAGTTTATATCTTTCACAGTTCAACAATTTAGAAAGAAAGCATGAATGCACTTGCAGTTGGTATGCGCATAACTGTAATTGGACAATCCCAATAAGTTGCTTATAAGCTCCTTGCCCTCAAAAGTCATGAACTATCTCATAATGTGTGGGCAGGAATGAGAAAAGAGGCCATAGATTGGTATGAAAAAGTGCAGAGGCTATAGAATGCATAGGCTGCAGGTTTTTGGTCCTCAGGCCATAGAAAATTTTAGGACACTCATTTTGTTCAGAAACCACATGGAGATTTTCCCTTCGATTAGAGGCAGCTTGTATGGCCTGCTGATAATGACACTTTGCCTACCCAACCCAGAAAAAAGAAAAACAGAAAAAAACAAGTAGGGAGGAACACTAGCGAAGATGACTATTAATAAGCACTAGTAATTTTTTTGCATGTATCAATTCTCAAGATTAGATATAAATTTCCTGTGGACTCCAGTTAGATGCATCACCGGATGTATAGTAACAGCAACAGTTAAACAGAGACCTCAATCTGGCACAGTTATGTTCTGGTCAGAGAATTGACTCCATTGACAGCATAATGTGATGGACTGGTTGCCAAAAAAGGGTTCATGGCTCAGTATTCTACCCTGCATTCAGTTTATATTTATGAGCTCTTAATGGGAAGAATGCTTATTTGCTGGCCCTAAATGCATTGTGCTGATCTGAAATTCAGTCAAATTATAGGCTACTATAAAAAGGGCCAGAATTCATATATTCTCTGGATTTTACTTGTTTGCGTAATTTTAGAGAAAATTGCGAACCATCCTAAACCAGAAATTCCTGCAACATATTATTTAGAAGGTACATAGCCTGACCTTGGGAGCACCTGTATATTGGATTTTTAATCTAAAGTAATTTGTTGGGAATTAACACAGCTCAAAACAGCCATCAGCCGTGCTACAGCTCGGAATGACATGGCGACTATTAGAGATGCCCTTGAAGTCTCTGCTGAGATGCACAAAAAAGATGTGAACAATGTTCCAGATTATCTTCAGCGACACCTTCGCTCTCTTTCCATCTGGGACGAGTTACGGTACGCATATCTTCTTTTGTATTTACTCTGTCTGTCTGTCTTTGTTTGTTATAGTATCTTTCGGATTGTTTGCACGGATACTTTATTTGGTCAACGTATCGACACTATTTTGCATTATATGCTCTGTAGATACAACCGAGTTTCTACAGATGCTCTAGAGGGTAGCTGCCTTCTGTATTGTCATAGCCAAAATTATCGTAAAGCTTTGTACAATATACCATTGCATTACACTCTACAATAACACAAAATTGAAGATGCCCTCGAAAAATTGTCCATCATAATTCCCAAAGCAACTGAATGAATCAAATCCTACTACACATAATTCAATTTAATCTCGATCAGTATCCTCAAATCGAAGGACTGGCAAAGTGCTAATTTATTACAGAGAAGAATCAGATTCTGTACCACCAAACCATTGAACTTCCTGGTTAGCACAAAATGAAATTTATTCAGATCTATCAACTCAGAGCATTCATGTTTGCACTTGTTTTTCTCGTTATGAATCCCATGTATCAAGGACTGATAAATTATAATAATCTGCTCAGTAAATGATTAAATGGAATAGCATAATGACGAATAGGAGAGAACAGGTTGTTTAAGGACTTATTGGTCATAGGCAAGAGGAATTTTGAGAGTGATTCATTAAATGATAGTGAAACTCTAGGCTCAGAATATTCTAGTTAAGGGAGGACAGGATGGTTGGGCGCCCGTTGCTAAAAAGGTAGGAAAATATCCGAACAATATATTCTAATGATTGAACACAAAATTATTGTATCGCTTTCAGACTAGAGCACTTCATAGTTAATTTACGATTGGCCTTATAGACACTAATTGTGATCCATCTGGTCTTTCATCCACAGACTGCTGACGACAAAATTAAAATGAAACCTTGACAAATATAGGTCATCTGACTGCTTAGTTCTAGCAGAATGAAGTTTTTTACAATAATTTGCATGGTAGGCTAAGCAACTTGTACTGTAGGTCATGTTTTTAGCTCGAGTAGTTTTGCCCTAGGTCATATAGCAAACTCCAACTTGTTATGCTTGTTATTCTATACTACCACCTTAGCATGGCCTATAGAATCAATATAGTGACTCCAACATTTCTATACTTTATTTGTGCGTGCTCGGTCCAAGTCGTAAAATTCCAATTTATAGATAATATATCATTATGAACAAAGGAAACATTTTGAAAGAGTTCTATCCAATACCAACAGCAGGGTTTATTTATAGATTGTGAAATTATGGTTGTGAAAGGTCTGGTTACATAAAAAATCGTTCTCAATAATATCCTGGTCTGTGGAATGGCATTCCAGGCTTCCAATTTCATGAAAAACACTAGGAATAATATTTCTACAGAAGATATTTATTCATGGACACAAATCACTTTTTTTCCCCCCTTTATGTAGATTAATGTATAAAATCGATTTCACGTGCCACAAAAGTTGAGGCTAACTAGCACTCTCTGAGTTCTTACGATTGCCCATTCAGCCTTAAATTATGATACATAATTTTTCTTCCTGAACTTTAATGCTTGTGAAAATTTGGAGCACATAAGTGAAGAACAGGTAAGTGAAATAATTTTTTCTTTTTCATGATATCTGAAGATATTGAATATCTTGATTAATTGGAGAATAATGAATGTCTAACCTGGCTAGGTTCTGATTGAAAAATGAAGAGAATTGATGTCAGTAAAATATTCAAAGGCTAACCTATTATGTAACTGCACGCCTAATATTCTTGCAAGTTTAGCGTTGTGGATATGTGTAATTCTAGGCTTTTTATAATCCTCTTATGATCTGGTGCAGCTTTTGGGAAGGATACTTCGATTATCTGCTTGATCGCTTTTCTAGCAAGTAAGAATATTATCATTTCAATGCTCCATTTCTGTTTCAATTAATATAAAATGGCCACATGTTTCTGTTTCAAGTTGAAATAATCTGTCATTCTCAAACAGCATTAAGCAAGTCTGTTACCTCCCTTCATATTCGTGTAATACTTTGCAAGTCATATGTTTGTGTTTTTGATTAATCTCACTTTTATTGTAAATATCATTGTCTTTTACTTTGTTATTGCATGTGATTTAATGGGGAAAGCCACCAATAGCCGCTATTGGACGACCTCATCCTTCACAAATTCTAATAGCAAGTATCAATCGAAAAATAAGAATAATATTGATTCTCTAAGATGAGATTCCTTTTTTTGGGGTGGTGGGGTTGTGGGCCATTTTCATGTAACTTATTCTTGTGTTTTCTGAGGACTTCTCATCATCGCCAGTGTTACCTCTCCCTTTTTCCTTAGTAAATTTATTTTAATATTAGAAAAGTGCATGATTAAACTATTCCAGTTCATTAACATAACAATTGCTGGTTTTCCTTCGTGTTTGAAGACTCTTTGGTGTTCATATTGCTCTCTTTCTTGGTATACATAGGGACACAAGTCTTAGACACAATATCAAAAGTGAAAGGCGTGTACTGTTTCTGCTTTCATTGAATAAAAGAAAGGCCTGTGCTTATCATTTCTTTTATGCTATTGTTATGATAGGTCAACCAATTATGCGACATTGGTGACAACACAGCTAATCATTTTATCAACGCATATGGTATTTCTTCTGTCTGCTCTTCTTGATTTTCTCACCTTGAACTTTTTATGTTCTGACTCTTGATTGCTGAACTCTCTTCTCTTATTGTAATGGAGGCTGGTTTGGGAATTCCTGAAACTGATGCGTGGTACATGATTGAAACAATAGCGGGAAAGAACAACATTGGATATAAGCACATTGTAAGTTATTTTATTCCTCAGATGGCTTCATTTTGCCTGCACTGTTTGGTTAAGATGTTGATAGCTTGCAATACTTCCTGGTTTCTCCATAAGTTTGGATGACTTTTTTCCTTCAAAAACTAAGTTATCGGTAATCCATCGGAAACAATTTATGGTTTTGCTGGTTCTACTCCCAATTCTCCTTGACAGTTCAAACTCTTATGATAACTTTTTAGTAGCTAAGAATATAATTGATTTCGTATTCCCTGGAGCCCAGTAACTTTTGAGCATATAATGGGGTCATATTATGAACCCCCAAATCTTAAACCATCAGTTTTGGCAAAATTAATCCAGTGGGAGTGTCAGTGTCAGATGACCCAGTTTGATTCTAAACAGACTCACTTGACTATGGCCCCTTTAGGCACCTTGTTGTACTTGTGTTAGAATAGACAAGCTCCTGTGGTACAATTTCTCTACTCTTGTTGGATGATTCTTCATTAACTTCCATCATTTTTCATTTCTATACATCTGCGGTTCACGATAATTTCAAAAATTTGATTTGTCTTTATTTACATTATTCTGTAAATTATTCCTTTTATGTTTCCAATAGTTAGGAATCTTTTGCCCTCTTTATCAATAGTCTGTTGCATCTTTGATTGTGTATATTTTTTCAGATAAAGATCAGGGGATTCCTGTCACATATCCGACAAATTTGCATTGGATATTGGGGACTTTATTCTGGTAAACCTCAATCTATATCATCGTTTGGATTGCCTTCTCCACGTCCACAAGATGCTGCTGATAGCACTGAGCAATCATCTGAGGCATCTGGTGTTGGAAGGAGCTGGGTGCAAAGCATGTTTAGCCGGGATAGAGCCAGCTCTTTTAGTCGTGTCCGTAAGTGGACATCTGACAGTGGCAGTTTAGGTAAATGCCTCTTTTTTACAGTGGAACAACTTAACCTTATTGTGCTGTTCTGAGATCATGATGCATTATTGTTGATTCAGCTACAAATGAGAATGGATCTCTTCACAAGCAAGATGCATCTGCGACAGGGCAGAAGAAAGTTCAGACCAATATCCGTATGCTAAGAGGTCATGGTGGAGCAGTCACTGCTTTACATTGTGTGACCAAAAGAGAAGTGTGGGATCTAGTTGGTGATCGTGAAGATGCAGGATTCTTTATCAGTGGAAGCACAGACTGCACAGTAAGATTAATAATATTAAATTCAAAGTCTAGTTTTGAAGGCAGCATTAGGCTACTCTCCTATCATTGTTTCCTTTACACGCAAATTTACTGTTCCTTCTTTTAAACCAAAAGCTTCTATTGAGCAATACATGTACTTTCATAGACTCGGGATCTTTCTGAGAAATTATAGAATTACGAAGTACACTATTTTGAATGTTATTCATGGGTGCCCCAGGCTAGGTGGTTAAAAATTGTCTCAAGGCAATACTGGCGGGAGTTTCTCCTGTGAGGCATGAGTGTTTTGCGTCCTAAACTGTCTAGGTATGCTGGACTTATGCTCCAGAGATGCGTTAGCCCATAGAATCTTTTTCCAACTCTTGAATGCTTGGATACCAAAATTTATCATCCTTTCTCAAAATTCAAGTTCCTTCACAAACATCAGTTTTTGAAAAATCGTCTTTCTTTAGCAAGCAATTTAGATATTCTTATATTATTCTCATAATACATATTTTTGAAGGGAAAGTTTCGCCCTTCCGGTTTTTACTTTAGAGATTTATAAATCATGATCTTTTTTCCTACTAGTTCAAATGTTTTCCCTTTTTTTTTTTTGAGTTTAATATCATTTTGTACTTTTAAAAATATACAATATGAAAATTCAGGTGGTATAGGCCCCACACCTTGGGGCACCTGAGAACATGAAACACCTTGATACCGGTGCATTTCAGAGCACAACTAGTTTATGGTGTTCTTCGCCACAGTATGTTTGATATCAGATTTATCTATAATGCAGGTAAAGATATGGGACCCAAGTCTCCGTGGTTCAGAACTCAGGGCGACTTTAAAGGGTCACACTAGGTATCTGCAAAACATTTCTATGTGTGTGTGCGTGTGCACGCCTACCTATGTGTATGTTGGAATATGGGACGTGATGGGATGGTTGATCTTCACAGGCGTGTGAATGCTGAAACAAGCTTGGGCAGTGAATTAAATTCATTTATCAATGCTTGCATAGTATCCACTCAATAAAGCACTCTCTCTCTCTCTGCAGAACTGTCCGAGCCATAAGCTCTGATAGAGGGAAGGTGGTATCCGGTTCGGATGACCAGTCTGTACTAGTGTGGGATAAACAAACCACTCAACTTCTCGAAGAGCTGAAGGGCCATGAAGCACAGGTATTGTTGGAGCATTACTGTTATGTTGCACTAATGTACTATTTTCCCCCCTTTGTATTTCTTGAATATATCATTTTGGTTTCTGAATGTAATTTGGTAGTTCATCTGTGTTAGAATTAAACGAAGTTTACTTCTAGGAATAGGTCTTGTATTTTAGGAAAGTCTATATATTTTATTTCCTTGTGTATGGTTGGCTAATCGTTATATATATCGGTTGGCTATATTGTAAATTACATATAGCAATCAAACTCTTATTTCTCAATTTTTCTCTTAACATGGTATCGAGCGGTTGAGAACACAAAACAAAAAAAAAAAAAAAGAAAAGAGGTGGGGGAAAACCCTAACCTGGTTTTCCAGTGACAATCCCACCCTTCCAAACCCTAGCTCCGCCTCCGCTGCCCTCCTTGCCGGAAATCCTAGATACGGCGTCATCTCTTCCGTCTCCTCTCTCCATGCAGAACCCTAGCCAGCCTACCCTTTTTCCTCCGACGATTCGTCTCACTAATTGTGCGCTGTCCAGCCGCGCTCTCGTCTCTTGCTCCGCGCTCGCTGTCCAGCGGCGGCCTCGTCTCTCGCTGCTCGCGCACTGCCCAGCCCTGCTCTCTTCACTCGCTGCTTGCGTGCCGCCCAGCTGCGCTCGTCTCTCCGATGATTCGTTCGCTACCTCGTGGGTTTCTCCAATAAGATCCCCTACTTTCTCTCGTCCTTTAGTTTCTCTTCTTTTTTAGATCACCTTTTTTTAAAGCGTATTTCTTGTTTAGTTGTTACCCTTTAAAACCGGAACTAAAACCAAAAAAAAAAAAGTTCGTCTTGTTAACTTTTTTTTCTGTGTTACTCATGGTGTCTTCTTCTGCCGAGTCTAAAATTACCCTGTCTTCTTCTGCTCGAATTATCTCTTATGGGCCTAGTCTTTTCAATTATTTCTTGGTTCTAATGAAAAATTGGACCATATTTTATCGGACCCTCCCGATTCGAAAAGTGTAGAGTTCAAAACTTGAAAAAAGGATGAGTATGCCGTCATGACATCATTATTGAATAGTATGGAGGAATCCATTGCCTCTAATCTAATGTTCCTAAGCTCTGCCAAGCAGATGTGGGATATAGTTCATGACATGTATTCCGATGCAAAGAATGTGTCCCGGGTGTTCGAGTTGTACGAAAAAGTTTTTTCCTTGAAGCAGGATGATCGGACTGTTACAGAGTACTATTCCCTCATTAAAGATGCTCACGGTGAAATTCTTTTATATCATCCCCTAAAGTGTGACTTGGATACCCGCAAGTCTCGGTGGGAAGATTTTTAGGTGACAAAATTCTTGTAAGGATTAGACAGTAGTCTTCAACCGGCTCGTGATCAAATTTTGGCCAGTGATATAGTTCCACATTGCCCAATGCCTTCTCTCGGGTCTTATGTGTCTCCACAAGGGCCTTGAACTCACATACCTCTCCAGTTGAAGCTTCAGCCTCCCTGGTGGTCGTGAAAAATTTCCTCCCTGCAAACATTGTGGTCGCACTAATCATGTCTCTAATCAATGTTGGCAGAAATTTGGTAAGCCTGGCAAATGCTGTTTCTAGTGACCCTCTTGTTTCCCAACCTGAATATAATAATCAGGTCCTTTTGAGCCGTGAAGACTATAACAGACTCTTGCAGGCTTCTTCGGCTCACTCCACTACATCTCTTGTCTCCCAACCTACCGGTGCTTTTGTAGCGTCACAAGGTAAGTCTTGGTTATTGGATTCGGGTGACTCTACCCACATCACTGGTAATCAATCTCATTTTTCCTTGTTATTTTTTTCACCCTCTTTAACTCCTGTTTGTCTAGATGATGGCTCGTTCTCTCCTGTCTCTGGTTCGGGTGTCGTTACACCTAATAAAACTATTACTCTCACTAATGTCCTATTTGCTCCTTGTTTTTTTCCCCTCCCATTGTGTTTTTCAGGATTTACACACGGGGAAGACGATTGGTGGCGGTCATGAGTGCGGTGGCCTTATTATTTAGACACTGCCAATACACCTATGGATGCTTGGGCCCCCTCTGCTTCGGTTATACCTTTCTAGTGGCATTGTCAGTTAGGTTGCCCGTCCTTGTCTACATTGAAATGTTTGTTACCTACTGAGTCTAGTAGTTTAAATTGTGAGTCCTGTGAGTTAGAAAATCATCACCGTGCTTCCTTTCCACCTCATGTCAAAAAGCATCATTCCTCTCCTTTTGAATTAGTTCATTCTGATGTCGGGGGTCCTTGAGTCTGTTGGTGGTTTTTGATACTTCATTTGTTTTGTCGATGATTACTCTAGAATAACTTGGGTCTACTTGTTAAAAGATAGGTCTAAAGTCCGCATTGTAATCAAGTCCTTTTATCATGAAATAAAAACTTAGTTTTCTCTTAGTATTCATGTTTTTCGTACTGATAATGCATCGGAGTTTGTTCAAAAGCAAGTCTGGCTGTTTTGCACACAAAATGGGATGATACACCAGACTTCTTGTCCCCATTTTGACTCAAATGAATGTTCCAAAAACCTTTTGGGGGGATGTCATTCTTATTGCATGCTATCTTATTAATTGCTTACCCTCTACCGTCCTTCATGGGGCTATCCCATATACGACTCTCTATCCTAATCAACCTTTATTTCATGTGACTCCTTTGGTTGAGGAGTCTTTGGGTGTGCTTGCTTTGTCCACATTCACTCCCCAAATCGTGACAAATTATCCCCCCGATTTGTTAAATGCATTTTTGTTGGGTACTCTTGTACGCAAAAAGGATATGAATGTTATGATGATGTCTCTTGTCGATCCCTTGTCTCTGTTGATGTCACTTTTTTCGAGTCCACTCGCTACTATTCCATTGGTGGTACCTCTTCTCTTTCTATTCCTTCACCCGTCCCTGCCGATCTATACCCCCCCCCCCCCCCTTGTCCTCCTCCTGACTGTTGGCCCCTCTACAGGTGTATTCTAGAAGACGAAAACACGAGTCCACTTCGCCTCAGGTTGCTACTGCTTCACCTTCCCCTAATGTAGATCGGTCTCCTTCCATCCCTCTTTCGTCTGACTCCGATTTACCCATCGCTTTGTGCAAAGGTAAACATTCTTGTATGGCCCATCCCTTTACTAATTATATGTCTTTTGATAACCTTGGTCCTTCGTATCGTAGTTTTGTTGTTTCCCTCTCTACAAAATCTATTCCCTTTACTCATCATGAGGCCCTACACAATCTAAAGTGGAAACGGGCCATGGTGAGGAAATGTCTGTCCTTTTTGATCGAGAGACTGGGGAACTTGTTCCCTGTCTACCAAATGCCGACATTGTTGCTTGTCGATGGGTCTTCACCCTCAAGTACCGTGCTAATGGCACTATAGATCGGTACAAAGCTCAGTTGGTTGCGAAAAGATTCTCCTAGACTTATGGAGTTGACTACATTGAAACTTTTTCCCCAGTTGTTCTAAACTCCATCCGAGTATTGCTCTCCTTAGCTGTTCATCAAGACTAGCCGATGTATCAGATGAATGTCAAAAATTCTTTTCTCTATGGTGACTTGCATGAGACTGTCTTTGTGGAGCAACCTCCAAGGTATGTTGCTCAGGGGGAGAAGCGAGATATGGAATGAGGCTAAAGAAGGCGATTTATGGTTTGAAACAAAGTCCCCGAGCTTGGTTTGACAAGTTTAGTCAAGTCATCGGTAAATTCGGTTTCACAGGTGTCAAGCTGATCACTTTGTCTTTGTAAAACAAGGACAATCAGGCATTATTGTCCTAATTGTATATGTTGATGATATCCTAGGGACCTCCAAGGAATTTCCTAGGGATTGAAATTGCCCGAAGCAAGTATGGCGTTTCATTGTCCCAAAGAAGTATGCTCTTGACTTGCTGCAGGAAACTAGTTTACTTGGAACCAAGCCAGTCGACACTCCTATAGACCTGAATCGGAACTGCTGGAATGATGATGGCATATATCTAGAGGACAAGACTCAATTTAGACGACTAGTGGGGAAACTAATATATCTAACTGTGACCAGACCTGATATATCTTTCGTAGTTGGAGTGGTGAGCCATCCTATTCATCTTGAAGTTGCCATGAGGATTCTGAAATACATAAAGGTTTCTCCTGTTAAGGGACTACTCTTCAGGAAGCATGGACATCTGAAATTTGAGGCTTATTCAGATGCCGATTATGCTGGGTCCAAAGGTGATTGAAGGCCTACTTCAGGCTATTGCACGTATGTTGGAGGAAACTTAGTAACTTGGCGTGGTAAGAAGCAAACAACAGTGGCAAGATCAAGCGCAGAAGCCGAATATCTAGTTATGGCACATGCCACCAGTGAAATGTTGTGGCTTAAGAGTTTGCCCGGTTAATTGGGGTTCACTTACAATGAACCCTTACTAATGCATTGTGACAATGAGGCAGCTATTCAAATTACCAGTAACTCAATTTTTCACGAAAGAACAAAGCATATTGAAGTTGATTGTCATTTCATTCGTGATGCTATTATGAACCATATTATCAATACTCCATCTACTCCATCATCTAACCAAACCAAATTGCTGATGTCTTTACTAAGGCTTTGGGAGGATATAGGTTTAAAACTTTGTGTAACAAGCTGGGCATGATAGATATATATGCACCGGCTTGAGGAGGAGTGTTAGAATTAAACGTAGTTTACTCCTAGGTCTTGTACTTTAGGAAAGTATATATATTGTATTTCCTTGTGGGTGGTTGGCTAATCGTTATATATATCGGTTAGCTCTATTGTAAATTACATATAGCAATCAAACTCTTTTCTCTCAATTTTTCTCTCTTGACAATCTGATCTGTTAAAATTATATATATCCTTCTGCAAGTGACCAAAATATTATGAAAATACTTATTCTGAGGCGAAGGTTAATCAGATTGGGCTTTCAATCCTTTGGAAGCCAGTAGTGGAGTACTCTCCATAGAGAAATACATGTATTAGGAGTTAGCACAAAGTACACCATTATTAGACAGCTTCCAAATTAAACCGTCCCTATTCCCACCAAAGAGAGGAGCTGCACCAATGCTAATCACCAGCCTGGAGGTAAGCACCTGAAGAAGCTTAGAGACGTCCCACCAAATAAAGGAACTTACACAATTGTATCCTTGAATGTTTTAGTTTTGAGATTTGCTACAATGGAGATGCAATCTTGAAAGTTTACTACCGACCAAACTTCTCCAGGTCATCGGCTGAATCTAATAGTTCATATATGCACCTCTCTCTCTCTGTCAAAGAAAAAAAAGAAAAAAAGAATGGCGAGACTGCCTTCTCTTATTTGCAAGAACGTTTTGTCTAATTAAATATTTGTGACTTTGACCTAAATCTAGTGATCCATTTGATTAATCAACCATACAACTTTGATTATTCTGAATCTCAAAAGGGCTGGTCTTTTTTCTGTACCTTTCGATCTTTCTGTCCTGTTAATCTGAATGCCTACCAAGTGTGCGTCTCTCTGACTAGTGACAAATATGTGGTTGCTGAAATCCATCTTATGTGAGATGGTACTTTATAAAAGTTCGTGTGTCTGCTACTTTGAGCTGATGAAGTCTCTGTTTCCTATATTTCAAAGGCACTGAGTTCTATGATGAATTGGTATACATCCTAGTTTGTCCTTTGCTGCTTCCTAAATGTTCCATACACCTTTCTGATTTATAGGTGCTTTTGTTTCCTTGATGTCCTGTTGAAGGCATTTTCACTTTGGCTAATGCTTGTTATGCTCCCTTTTAGGTCAGCATTGTACGGATGCTCTCGGGTGAGCGTGTCCTCACTGCTGCACATGATGGAACTGTGAAGATGTGGGATGTGAGGACAGATACCTGTGTGGCAACTGTAGGCCGTTGTTCAAGTGCAGTTCTCTGTATGGAGTATGATGATTCCAGTGGGATATTGGCTGCTGGAGGCAGAGACGCGTAAGCCTCTTAAACATCTTGTCTAGACTTCTAGTATGCCTATCTAAGGAGAGAAAATTGTTGGCCTCTGCAAATCACTGATGGTTTTTGTCATCTCCATAAAGCCTGACTTCTTCACACATTCATTTTAAGGGTTGCAAACATTTGGGACATTCGGTCTGGAAGGCAGATGCACAAACTTTTAGGGCATTCCAAATGGATTAGGTGAGTTCATGATCATTTGAACCAATAATGCTGCATTGAAATTGTGGTGACTAAACACATCATGTTGGCTACACAGGTCTGTCAGAATGGTTGGAGACACCGTAATAACAGGTAGTGATGATTGGACTGCCCGGATGTGGTCTGTCTCTCAAGGAACCTGTGATGCTGTTCTAGCTTGTCATGATGGTCCAATTCTATGTGTGGAATACTCTATAGCAGATAAAGGAATTATTACAGGTTTAAGTTATTACTTGTTGATACTGGTGGTTTTGTTAGATTACTCTCTCAGTTTTGTAGTTGCTTAAATATAGATATGTAATCAATCTACCTATCCCTCCGCCCCCCCTCCCCCCCCAAAAAAAAAAAAAAAAACAATGGAAAAGATGTGTAATCAATCTGTAACTGAACTTTTTCTTGTAATTTTTGTATATTCAGGATCAAACGATGGACTTCTTCGTTTCTGGGAAACTGATGATGGTAAGAGTGACAAATTTAGTTTGTGTACTTCGTAAACTTATGGTAGAGTTTTAATTCATGAATCCACCCCATTATTTGTTAAGAGTTGAAGGAATTCTCTGCATATAAATTCTAATGTTTTTAAGTATTTTCTTCAAAATATACGACTCTGACGCTTGAAGTTCTAATGCATGTGAGTAACATTACATATTTGTAGGTGGTATAAGATGCGTCAAGAATGTGACAATTCACAATTCTGCCATATTGTCTATAAATGCCGGAGAAAACTGGTTAGGAATAGGAGCAGCGGATAACTCAATGTCCCTCTTCCATAGACCTCAAGAGAGACTTGGGGCCACTACAGGTTCAAAGATGGCTGGGTGGCAACTCTACAGGACCCCACAAAAAGCAGTTGCTATGGTGAGATTTTTACTGCCCTGTTTTGTAATTTTATTAGTTTTGGTTTGAACCCATTAAGCTCTGAATTTATGGTCCGTATATTCTGATCTGATGTAATTATTGTTTGCTGAGCCAATAGAACTTAGCACTTGATGCACCATTTGTCAACAGTTTACACAGACCTATGTTCTTCACCAACTACATAAATTTTGTAGATTATCATTTCTTCCCATTTGAGATCCCCATTTCCAGTGCCATTTCTACTGCTGCTTTCTGTGATTGAAGTGTAATTGTAACTACATTAAGTTATAGAAATTATAATCATGACTACTTGATTAGTTTTGCCATTATCTCGAGTTTCAGGTTAGATGCGTGGCTTCTGACCTCGAAAGGAAGAGAATCTGTACAGGAGGACGTAATGGGATGCTTAGGTTGTGGGATGCAACTATCAACATCTGAGTCCTTTTTTGTAAATTTTGCTGTAAACTTGAAAAACAAGGCTAGCTTGTATTATGTATACATATTTTTTATAGAGCATGTTACTAAATATATTTGTATTGACAGTTCGACTGAGATAGACTTGGCATATGAGACATCAGAGCTGCTGTATAGGAGCCAGTATGTGAACATTTCATTGAGGAGAACATTCTTCTGAACTGTTTATGTAAGAGCGGTTATGTTTGGTTAGAACAGGAACGTGATTTAGGTTTAATTTATCCCATCAATTTATTGGTGTTATATGGGATGTTTTTCTGTGTCGTCTCTCCTCTTTTAACAGTTTATTTCAATGAAGAGGTTATAATTATATAAATTTTGAGTTTGTCCAACTCAAAATCAGCATGGGACTAGTCATTTGTGATTGAAGAGCCACATTCTTATGCTTTACAAATTAGATATCCTTATTGGATTATTGTAATTTTGATGACTTTGCTTTAGTACTTGCTAACAACGATTAATATATACTCAAATGGGGGCTAAGCTCTTTTGTTGATGAAGATGCACAACTTGTTAACATTAGAACAACAATCTATTCAAGAAATGTAAATTACAAATGAACTTTGGAAATATTGAGGAAAGCACATGAATTATACAAATGACAAATAAAAAGGAAAAGTTGGCAATTTAATGCCGGCTCATCTCATCTCATCACATCATTCTTTGGTGCATTGGAGCTGCCATGGCTAATTGCTGCTTCTGCCTGGCCACAATTCCCGCCCATCCTAATAACAACCACAATCAGCATTAACTTATGTTAACACACCAATGAACCTAGCTTTCTAAGAATTGATTTGATTGCAAAATCACTTTATTATTCTCTAATATAACAAAATCCCCATTGCGCACAACGATTATCATTCCTTTGTCGTGGGGCACACACACACACACTCTTAAGGTAGAAACTAGATAGTTTGTGCGTGTGCGTGTGCGTGTGTTTGGGGGGGAGGGGGTACCCACCGATAGAAGGGTCAAGGTTCCTTTCCTTAAGCTCTCTGTATTCTTGACAGAGAGCACAGTATTCGCAAAAGCAATGAACGAGGCAATCTGGTAAGGGTGATTCCATTAGGCGAAAGCGACCCCTCAGCTTGCTTCTGTAGGTGCATGACAATAAGCACGGCATCCCCAGGCAACATGTGATTAGCCCGTAATACATCCCGCCCGCCCCGCAAGCTAAATAATTAACCAATTCATTAAAACTCCATAATGTCAAGTAGTCAGTCACACTAACGATCAGTTAATTTAATCAGTAATTGCAAATGCAACATATATAGGGCTAGTGTGTGTGTGTGTGTGTGTGTGTGTGTGTCCTTACAGGTACTTCCCGAGTCAACTATTTCTGCAATCTGCCCAAACGTGATGCATGGGAAGAGCAAGGTGACAATGGCTGGAATCACACACATACATAAGATTAGTAACAAACTAATAAACATGCAAGAAAATTGGAGAAGACATCTATTTACAATATATATATATATATACGAATATACTATGTATGTACCGATTTGCGGTTCTCTGAAGCATTCAAAAAGATGAGTCTTCCAAGGCTGAGGCGTAAGTGGGAGCACTTGAGGTTGAGCTAATAATGGAGAAGGCGACGGCGACATTCCCACCGGTATCCCTCCAACAGGCTGACCAAGATTTTGGATTCTCACATTAATATTTGGTTGTTGTTGTTGGGGGGTAATGGTATTATTATGACTATGATTATCATAACCATAACCTTGATGAAATTGCATAGGAGGAAAAGCTTGAGTAGCCAGCTGCTCGTCGTTGTTGTCCGGTTGTGGAGGAGGGAAGACTTGAGTACCCGGCTGCTCGTCGTTGTAGTAGTCAGGTTGTGGAGGGGGGAATGCTTGTGTTTTTGGCATATCATCATCATCATCATAGCAATCTGATATTGGAGGAAATGGTTGTGTTTCATGACTAATATTTGGCTTAACAGTGCTCTTCGCCGAAGATTTCTTTGGTTTTGGAGGGTTGTATTGATCATCAGTAGGTGGGCCGTAAAGATCTTGGCTTTGATCATATTCATGGCGATGAGGAGGAGTTTGATGAAATTCTTGAAACTGATCAAGGCCGACTTGCTGGTTTTCGGACGTTGCATTTGTATTCATGCGTCCCATTGTGCTGCTGGTGTGTGTATGTGTGTGTGTGGGTGGGTGGAAATGTTGGGGGATATAAGTCCTCTTTATTAACAAGTGTGAAAGCTAGCTATCTAGGGTCGTATATATTCCAAAAAATGGCTGATGGAATCAGGGTTTGGTTTAACTCAAGTTCGTGTGATTAATTATTTTTTCTAGGTTAAGTTTACTTGGTCTGATGGAACGAATTAAAATGCCAATGATTATCTGAAAGAATTAAAATACAAAAAAAAAAAAAAAAAAAGAACAAAAGAAAAGGTGTCAATTACGACCACACTCCTTCAGGTGTTGTGTAATTACAAATTAATCCTTATTATTTTAAAAATTACAAATAGGAGATTTAGACACTTCTTATAAATATTAATAAACATATCCAAAAAATAAATTTCTTACATCCATAGCAATCAACCTGGCTGCCAAGCGATGCGTCTCATCGAACTTGACAATTCTCTGAATTTATTTTGTTATTCGACCAATCTTCACGGAATAATTTTAATTTATATCACCACAACCACCACCGAACATTACTATCTATAATTCAATACTGCACTTTTTTTTTTTTTATAAATTGACTTCATATATAGTTTCTACATCTTATACTTGTTAAAACCATACGAATTCCATCTCAAAACCCACCCAAAAACAACAAAAATACAACTCGCAATTATAACTCTCCTTGATAAATTGATGAATTTCGTTACACTGATACATATTTTCAGGGATATTTGTAATTTTTAAAGCCACAAGAATTAATTTGTAATTACATTATATCTCAAGGGGTGTAGACATTATTTTCCCTAAAAAAAATTGTTGTGTTGATTAAATATAAGTGAATATCAATCATATTTGGTAGAATAGCTCAAGATATATTATCAAATTTACACTATAAGAAAATATCTCTTTTTGTCAACGAATTTTTTTCATAAATTTATAAATCTCATCACAAAATACAATGAAATTTTATCTAAAACAAAAACTAAAGTAATAATCAATAACAATACATTTAGATATATGAGCTTTATTTCTGCCTCTTACATATGAGAATTAAAGGCTGTCGCCATCACGACAATAAAAGCAAGTTGGTGCAAAAGATATTGAGAACACTATTTATTTATTTAAGTTATTAATGTCTGACTTTACAAAAATATCCCAACAATTCACACCAATAAGAAAAATTAGAACAACTAAGAGTTGACTTTGGATATATTGAAGAAATAATATCACCATTTTTTGAAGTAATGGAAAGTGTGTGCTAAGAGGTTGACTTTGACAACAGCAAAGTTGACTCAGCTTGGCTTATGTCAAATGAGCTGGCATGTACAAACAAATATTAGAGATTAGTAAGCTTATATTATCTCCAAAAAAAAAGAAATAATAATAATAATAATAAGCAATAAATTAAGAATAAATAAATAAGTAAACTAAAACTATTATAGAGTAGTAGATGCGCTTCACGTTATCCCAAAATATTGTTTAGCTTTTCATACCTCCAACTTAAATTCAATCACCTATAATTAAATTAGGTTCCATAAATTGATGTTGAAATAAATTTTGTGTTGCTTGTTTGATTAGCTTCTCTCTTTTACCTATTGTGGCAAGAGAACTTCATTCTTGAGATTTTAATGGGCTACAACAAAGCTCTATAAAAGTTATTTGAATTAAATTACGAATGGAATATCTATATCCAGATATTTTTAACGTAACGTAAAGTATCTCTATCCAATTTTGAGTAGCATTAGGGACGGAACCAAATATTTTTACTTAGGCAGGATGAGATCGAATTTTTACAATATTTTATCATTTTGGGATGTCGAATTTTAAATTTTGATAAAATACATTTAAAATATAATTAGATGCAGAGTTAACGGGAGGTGATTGTCTCTTCAAGCCCCCGGCTTTCTCTCCAAACAGCATTAGTTTAGTTGATGCAAAATTTTAACTAAGGGAAAAGTTTAATATTTCTAATTTTTTTGTTATTTTTAACTATAGGAATCAAGAGTTTGTAGTATTGGATCATTAAATTGTGTGAGGAACTATGAAGAGAAGTTTGTTCTAACCCATTCCCTTTTCTTTTTTTTATTTTATTTTGGTCCCTTTTCCTTCTATCTTTAGTTTTGACACTTCAAGATACAACTTCATTTCTCAAACTGAAAATTATTTTTCCGCTAAAGTTGTTTTATTTGAATTAATGATATGATAATCCTGATTCTTAATTTTATTTTTCAGGGTAATAATAAAATATTTGTCTTATTTAAACTTATAGTAGACTTGGTAGCACTAGATTGTGGGTGGCAAAAAAAAAAATGAAGAAAAATAAAAAAACAGTTGCTAGTGGCATGTTTTGAACTGTCGTGATAAAGAGTACACCAACGGGGATGAGTTAACCAGGCTTGACTTTTGAGCCAAAAATCATATGAAGAAATTCAATAATAGAGACGATCAATGCGGCTACAATCAAGGGTTGCCAAGAAGATTAACAGCAAAGCCAATTCATGAATGAACATTTTGAAAATTTAGTTGAATAAATGTTAGGCTAGTTGATACTTAACAAGTACTTCATGATTCCCAGCTATACTAGATTTTATATGGATTCTTTAAAGATTTAGTTTAGAAGTTGACTTTGATTATAAGCAATGTATAATGCATATATATGCCATGCCAGAACTAGTATAAAAATGGTTTCCAAGTTTTGGCCGGACATTTTATGAAATTTTACAAGCGATTTCAATTTGCAGAGAAATGAACATATTGAATCTGTTTGGATAGGTTTTTTTTAGAGAAGTACTTTTTTTTTTTTTGAAAAGTACTTTAAAATAAAAAAAATTACAAAACCACACATAAGGCCCGGGTGTAGCTTTTAACTAAATTTGCAGGTGAGTGAAGAGAGAGATGCAAAGCTCCATTTTCTCTAACTCATGGAGAAAAAATGTCCAGAGCTCAGCTCATCTGCATCACCAGCACAAAATGTCAAATTTCTTGTTTACAAGATATGCAAAGTCCAGTTTCCTTGCACTTTCCATTAATTATTTTTCTTTCTTTTTGTGTGGGTACATCTTAGGAAGTGCTCATGGTGAAGAGAAGAGACTGCTGATAAAGAAGACAGAAGAACTGCAATTAGTCACAAATTAGAAACATCAACACTAACTTTTGAATTTCTTGAGGCAAAAACTGGTTTCTAAAAGCCTATTTACTGCATTAATATGATGAGTTACAATGAGAGAAAAACAGATGTGCGCCAAAAATCTAGGGTTAGCAGCAGCTTTTCAATTGCTAAGAAGCTGCTTCCACCAGAGCATATACAACCACCTTCTGCGCCCCCACTTCCACCATGCCGGCACCTTCGCGCATCTCTTCTTTTTCTTCAGTCCTGCAAGCCAATTTCAAATAGAAATCATCTAAATCGTATAAACTATGGGAAAATTTACTGAAACTCAACACAAAAAATGTCCATATCTGATTCTCCGAAATATGTTTTACATCAAAGTGTTTTAATCAAGTTAACTTCAAAACAAAGTACATTTCCAAAATTATTGGAGCAAATTAGGGCATCTTTACAAACAGAATATCAATTCGAGAACACCCATGACAAGGAGCACTCGAGCAAGTGGATAGGAGAAACAACTAAACGCATGGAATAACATGAAGCAAAAATGGCAAATACATTGCCCAAATCCAAAAATATCAAATTACAGCTACTTGAGCACAAATGCCCGACCAAAGACTTCACTAACATCAGAAATGTTTTTCAAGGGGAGAATAATGAAGCACAATATGTAAATGACTTCCACCACAGCTGCCTCGCTGATATAGGAGGAATTGTCTCGCACCACATGGCGGCCCCAAGCTACAAGGCACCCACTCTAAGTGCCCCATATGGCACCTAGTCTGCCCTCTACTCGAACAATAACTAGGCCTCATATCCGACAACGGAACTCAATTCTAGAGCCGAAAAACGAGGGAGCAGTGTCGGAGCTTAAATTGAGTAGAGGTTCACCTTAGTGGGCAATCCTCAAGCCAACGGATAGGTAGAGAAGTCACTAACCGAACCATACTACACCGACTAAAGACAACGATCGATAAGGCCAAGGAAAATTGGGCACATGAGTTACCAGGGGTTCTACAGGTATACAAGACCACTGATTGAGCAGCCACTAGCGACACCCCTTACGCCTTGGTGTATAGGTCCGATGCAGCCATACCTGCAGAGGTGCTCCAACAAACAAGCCATGTGACCCACTTCGAAGAAAGAGCCAATTGAGATGCTTGCCCGTTAGAATTAGACTTATGGATGGAAAGCGTCTAGCTTCGTGGAAGTGCATGGAGAATTTCCAAGCTCTCATGGCCAGAGCTTATAATTGCCAAGCCTATCCATGGACTTTCCAGCTTGGGGACCTCATCTTCACAAAGGTCGAAGTTTCCAAGCCCATCGGCAAGCTCAACGCCAATTGGGAAGACCCTAACAGGGTGATGAAGGTATGCAAGCAGAACGCCTATCGATTAAAAGATATCCCGCATGAAAAAGTTTTACACCTAAGGCTGCCCACAACATTTCTGAAGCAAGCACCTGCTCGATTCCGCCATGTTCAAATATCCCTACTAATGTTTTCCAAGAAAAGGAGGGGTCCTCCTCGAACCTTGTTAAGATGGTTTAAACTATATTTGAGATAATTTATTCAAGTTTATGACCGTTAGATGACTCCTTGCTCTAATCGAATTTAAGTTTTAACATGTGAAATTGGAGCATGTTATTCACTCTATTCACAAAAAAATGCATGTGGGATAGGCTCGAAAAATAATAAAGTAAGACGACAATTTGATAGTAACCTAATTTTTTATTACTTGATCGAGCAAACTACACCATCCTCGATTTCTCAACTTTGGTGCATTGGATCTTCGAGACTCACCTGCTCTATTACTGAATCTCCTCGTCATCTTAGCCCACAATGCTTGCTCCTCTAACCACCTTGGCCAATTCCCTTCACGGTTCCTTCCCTAGAACCCCCCGCTCCCACACCCACCCACTTGCAGAAGTGCCCACATGCTCGGCCTCAGTGTCAAATACACCCTCCAAGAAATCCAAGTTTTGAACGCTACCCTCATAGTCAGAGTCTATATCAGGCTTGACGGGAAGCCCCTTCTTGTTCTCCTTGTTCCGGATCTGGCAGTGGACAAAGTTGAGGATCCCCTCGAACTCGTTCCCCTCGTACTCAAGTAGCTTGACATTTGGATCCGCAGGAAACTCCTCGCAGGATTCAAATAGCCCCACCCCAATCTTTGTCACGTCAAAGTCTCTCGGGATAACTCCCAAGTGCCCCACCTGTCTTACCGCCTTGTCGAACTCATTCTACATATCCTTAGAGCCTTTCAAGAGGCTGGCCATCTCGAAGACAGGTCCCCGCACGAACTTTCTTACCACTTTCTTTTCAATTAGGGGGACCTTCTCCTTGAACTCCCGAAGCGCTTAGACTCGTCCTCGTAGCACCGCTTTAGCTAACTCGCTAGCCAAGGCATTTGTCAAACGAGTGACATCCGCCTTGAGCACGGACTCCCTTTTCTTTGTCAAACTGTTTGAGGACGTAGGCTCCGAACGGCCGAGGAGGCGCCTACACCCCTACCTAAAGTGCTCGCCTTACTATTTGAGGATTTAGACTCCAAATCACTATGGCTATTCTCTTTGTCTGTCGAGGAAAGGCCATCGATATACTGGTTTTGACTATCGGATTGGCCGCTCATCTTTTGAAGGGTGGGGCTTCAAGCAAAAATAGAAATACAAGGAAAAAGAAAAAGAAAAATGTTCGAGAAGAGTAACTAAGGAAAGATAAAAGAGGTGCCGTTTTGCTTGAAGGATGCTCAGTCTACTCAAGACTCACTCGCTTCCGCTCGATTTGTTGAGTAAAGACTAGGTGAGAAATGAAAGAAATCGCGCTGACTAAAGGCGCTTATTTATAGGGTGGTAAAAAAATTCCTCAAGAACTCAAGCGTCACGTCATTAATGATGACTGCCGCTACTTCAAACGGTCAAATTTCAAATTTACTGCCACTTTCCGCTCGATGCTCAGACCACAAAGGCCTTGGATCTTCAAAGAATAGCATAGCTCCCCAATCTGCTTGGCCATGCTTCTCGACCCTCGCACCCTATGGAGCTAGGAGGGATGGGGCGGCTAATGATATAGAAGGAATCATCTTGCGCCACACGGCAGCCCCAAGCTACGTGGCATCCACTCTAAGTGCCCATATTGCGCCTAGTTAGCCCTCTACTCGAACAATAACTTAGCCTTGAGCAGAGAATTACTGCAAGACCAGGCAAGTCGGGGGACTCAAGCACGCCCTTTGGGCTCTCCTCAAGGTAGTCCCCCATAGCATTTTCGGACACCCCGTTACAAACTCTGTACAGAGAACGCCTCCACTACCCTATGTCAAGGAATATACCCAGTAAGATCCAATAGCGACATGCAACCCCAACCCTAATCCAAGGAACACTTTACACCAACTATTAATAGAGTGTCACAGCACCGTTCAAAGGTACCCAACCCTAACACAGAGTTCCTCCTTTGTCAAAAAGATGGTGGCATATCACCCTTCGGTCTATGACCAAAAACCCTATCTCTCTCATCCACGAAGAGTTACCTAGCTCAGCAAGGTAGATCTTTTTCTTTTTAATCCACCTCAACTCCACATTCCACCCTTCCTCGGATCTTATAAAGACCCGTTTGGACTTCCAATCACTCCCATAAGACAACGAGGGAGCATCGATGAGTTTTTTGATGTTTTTAAAACCAATTAGGAAAACTCCGAGTACCTTGTCGGTGGACGATCAACGAGAGGCATTTACTGGAAATAGGTCGAAAAAGTTTTAAACACACAGAATTTTCAGTGCACGTCGCGAACACAATGAAGATGCATATAAGGTTATAGGCATTAGGGATGAGTTGAACAGGACTTTATCCCCATAGCATTAAGGATATTGGCTACCTCTTCAAGAATAGGGAAAGCGAAGTCCATTTTCGAGGTGGGTGCTATGGATTGGAATGCAATTGGGAGGAGGCTCGGTGAGTCTTTGGCCAATAGTGGGCTTGATGATTGAGTAAGAGGATTTAATGTAAAAAGTAGCTGAGGTGGCGACAGTCTCTGCCGGGTAGGTTAGATACTACTAACCCAACCCTCTTCCTCGGCCTCTCCATTACCTCCTCCCTGATAATGTTCTCCCCGATATCTACTTCCTCACCCCCGAAGGTTTTGCCCCTAGGTTGAAAGTTGCTTCAGCTAGAACGGTGGAACCGATTTTTATTTTTTCTCTCCACGAATTGTTGGTGGAGGACCTCTAGCCTCTCGACACTTTTGCCCCTAGTGGTTGGTCTAGTGCTCTCCGCACGATGAGCAGCCAAGGAGGAGACCTCACCTACTTCTCTACCCAACGCAATGGGCCCAACCCAACGTCCTCAGTGTTGGAGCTACTGAATGGCACCTCCTTGCTCTATCTAGGGAGGCCCTGACTCGCATTTGTTTTGGTTGTCTGATGCGCCACTCATTTTTTACAAGAACAGAAAATACAAGGGATTTTGAAATGGAAACTGAAGACTAAAAGGTGTATTCTCAAAGGATGAGTTTTGTGGTCAGAGCGGCTAGGTTCTGCTCGAGTTATCATGTAGAGATGCTTTAAAAAAGATCGAAAATCCATTGATTCAGACGCCCTATTTATAGGCAGTGAAAGGAAACTCCAAACGTCATGCCATTAATGATTAATGATTATAACCACCTCTCCCAACTATCAAAATTCAAAATTATCACTCTTTTGCTCCTTGGGGCTCCTCGTCGAAATCCAAAATTTGAAAATATTACTTTCCAGGGCTGATCTCCACTATTACTATCTCCTACACATTCTCAACCAACAAGCCCTTATTGAGGATACCATCTAGTCCACTGATTCCTCTATTTGAAGACCCTCTCGAGGAGAAGAACCTACAAAAAAAAAAAAATGTGGCTGTACAAAGCTACCAGCCATGCAAGTTACCTAAGCAACAGAAGCATTTCTGCCAATGATTAGCAAAGGACAGCAAGTATACTACTATCTTTATCAAGAAAGGTATAATTTTCAATAACTAAAATACCATTTATATTTCATTCGTTAGGAAAGAACAGGGAGCAAGTAGAGGTTCATCCACTTGAACAGGAGGATTCATATTCGAAATGCAAATGAAAGAGTCAAGGAAAGATATATACTAACTTTTTTCCTGCAGGGCATACCATCCCCATTCTGATTGCAATTTGGATAATCTAGGTTCCAGCAAAGGCCAATATTTTAACTGAATTTGCAGTACTTCCAGAACAGTCCGCAGTCCAGCCTTAGTGGGCATTACTGGCTCCACATTTTGTGGTGGACTTTCACCAAGTAAGACCTGAATGAGCAGCCAAATACCAAGACAAAATAAAAAATCAAGAAAGCTAACAGTAATTCCAAATGGCCCAATCAAAAAATGGGCAAAAACAAGGAAATAGAAGAAACATCACTATACCAACCATGTATTGAGGATAGCAAGTATGTGTCACACACATTGATTGATTTTGTGAGAAGTTCAAAAACCCAAGTACTTCAAGCATATAGTTAATTGGTAATATCTTTAAGGAGCCACGATCTAATGAATACCACTTTCGGCATGAATACTTGACATTTATTTACTATGCTTAGCAGAAACTCCACATGACATAATAACTAAATGTCTGATTTCCAAAATAAACTTGACAGCTACATATGGAAACGAGGTTTTCAATAACTCAAGCAGCGCAGACAGGGATGGTGGATAGTCTGTTGACCACATGAAATACAGAATAGGGACATAATTCTTAAGTTTCCAGAAAGTGCCAGCCATCAGATAAAAAGATTAAACAAACATATGTTACCTTGATAACTGCAGTAGCAGAGGATGATATTGATCGGAGATTATACCTGCAAAAGACAGAACTTCATGAGCAAACATAAGAAGAGAAAGGATATTCCTGAATGAGAATAAGCTAGAAAATAAACTAGAAAGATGTCAAACAAGAACAGGAAAGATTACAAGGGAAAATAAGTTATAACACGTGGAAAGCAAAATGATATTAAATTGAGATGAATAGCAAGAATAAGCAACAAACCCCCCCTCAAGGATAACTAGTAGCTTTCCACCAGATAGAGCACAGCACATTTGTGTCATCAGTGCATAGCCAGTAGGAGTGACCTACAATAAGAAAATACAGATAAAAGGAAATGAGAGAAACAACAGACCTACTGTCAGATATGCTACAATATTTGATTTAGAAGCTAATAGTGAAATTTCATGCATCCTGTGATCCATTCCATATCAGGTAACAGCTTAAATGCCTTGAGTACTAAAAACACTAGTTCATGCAGTAAGACAACTTCCATAACCGGAAGTGAACCACATAGCTCCTCTTCAGATCTTGGTAAGAATGTACATATGGTTATTCATTAAATAATAATGAATTTCAAAAGAAAAATAATTCTATACATCGCAGCAGCCAAGTGGGTCACCCCGTGCAGCATCAAATCCCGCAGAAATTATCGTAAAGTCTGGCTTAAACTCAGAAGCTGCATAAGACAAAACTTATGAGATCAGCACATACCAGTTAATCATCAAGAGCATGCGGTGATATATGTAAGCACTATTCCCTAACTATGAGATGCACCAGAGAAGATAATGTAATAATTCTCTCATCTAAATTAGGCTGACAACACATCCAGAACACGTGTGCAACATAGAAGGGCAACAGAGGAACAAGAATTACCAAACAACAAATCATGAAAACATATCACCGTTTCAGGTGGCAATATTGGTCCTGCAGCAATTCATTATCTTTCGTACTTCTACTGCAGATATACTCATCAAGCACTGGGTACCAAACAAAAAAAAGGACAGAAGAAAAATGTGCACAGCAGCTTCAATTTGTGGCGTTTGATAGAAGAACTTGGAGACATTAGCAATTCTGGTACTTGGGAAATCTCCAAAAATAAGCCCTCAATTCACATAAACTTGTATTTCGAAACACATTTCAAATTCTGATCAAACCCCGACATAACACCCAGTGGACCAACCAAGTTTCCTAGATCCCAAAATAAAAAAATAAAAAAATAAAAAAAAGGGAAGTTTATTAGCACCAGCCACTAGCCACCAACGCTAAAACCAACGATGCCATTACCAGACACACCAACTCTTCGCAATGGCAACAAAAGCACCTCTACAATCTCTTCCTGAATCCAAAATTCCCAAATCACCGGCACTATACATCGCTATCCACCACTAGTGCTGGCAATCACCACCGCCTGTCACCAAAATAGAGATTCCCTTCAGCTTTCTTAAGGTCCACTGGTTAAGGTCCACCATCACCAGAGCCTCCATCAGACCCAGCTACACCAAGACCATTTCCGCCACCACCTTGACCAAATGCAGCCCAACTCAAAAGCTACATAAACCTTCAATCTTTCTCCCGCCAAAATGTTAGAGAAAGAAATAAGAGGAAATCCACAAAATTCAAAAAGACGAAAAATAGATTGAAGATACCCTATTTTGCTACCATGGCAACTGATAGGAAGCAAAGTTAAAAAGACTTCCACCTGACATGAAATAACAGCTTCAATGGGAACACCCTCAATAATATGGCCAAGACATCTTTTCAGTCCTCATCCTCCACTTCCTCATTATCTGGATCTCCACTCCCTCTCATCTTCTTTTCCAGATGTCTCCATCAACAACAATCAATAGCAAATAGGTTTATGCTTAACCTAGATTAGGATGCCAGCGATGAAGAGGATCAAGTCACATCGAAATTGTAGTTGCAGACAAGATGCCGTGGAAAGCAAATTGATGTGGGTGACGGAAAATAGGGTGGTGAAGTAAAGAGAAATATGAAGGGAATGGTGGAGAGAGAGTGATAAGAGAGAATGAAGAGTTGGTCAATACAATAAAAATGAGCAAAGGAAATATGGGAGCATCCTAGCCATCCAAATGGAAAGATTATTGAATCTTATTGGGTCATCGGCACTTGGTATTGAGATGTGGATCATCCAATGCACATTAGCACAGCGTACTGTATCACGAGGACACAAAGGGCGTTTCCAGTGAGATCCAACTTTCAATTCACTCGTGGATCTGGATAGTCCACGGGTGGATGCACTCAAAGTATCATATCGCTCCAGGGAAACTGCTTATTCCTGGTTCCCATTGTAGGGCATAATCCATACATGGGAACCCACCAAAAAATCCTACTTCCATTTCTTTCTCAAGACAAATAGTTCAAGGAGAAAAAAATACTATCTGTGAACTAAAACCATATGCTCTGGAAGTTTTGTAAAACTGTATTCTACCTTTTATCCTGGAGAATGCATATAATCTACAAATATGCTCTGAAATTTTCACGATCCAATTTATATCCAGAGGCATGCATATAATCATCAAAGTATGCATCAGAATAGATTTACCATTTCAGTTGCACAGCTTGCAACATTCAATGTCATTGCACAAGTACAAAGTAGCCATTTCAAACTGCATCAGGCACAATCACCTTAGACAGTAGACATAATGTAATATTTAATACTCTATATCAAGCCTCATTATGTGCGTATAACGGAAATAAGGATTTGAGTTGCATGACAATCTTCATATAACTTTAAACAGAGAAATAAACAACTCACATAGTATTGAATAATTTCATAAGACATGTGCATATAGGAAAGCATCATTGGGCGATAATCCCAACCAAATCAGCGCACACCCTTCATCGTACCAGAGAAAAGGATTTGAAGAAAGTTTGGTTTGAGTCAAGCCTCAAATTAACAAAACTAAAGGTCAACACCAAACAAGACCACTGGAGTAGACTATTCGATAAGTACACAAAAGGTATGATGTTTCATCACCTATAGGTAGAACAACTTGCTGAAATGCAAAAACATAGTCATTGTCACCAACTCCCCCGCAACTCCATGGAACATTTACACAATATCCTTCTGCGCCGAATGTGCCAATCTGAAAAAGGCATATAATCAATGCGTCGACTACTCATGGATCTGAAAATGTAAATGAATTAGCCAAGTGCCACATGCATGTACAGGTAGGCAGCTTCATTGCATTCCTTGCCAACATAAATTGAATATATTTATTGTTTCCATAGTTTGATAAATATCATAATGTGTTGGTCATCCAAAAGAGTTCAAGATTTGCAGGTAAGGTAGTTGAGAATTGAATTCAAATTCAAGCAAGCAAACTAACTAATGAAGTAAATCTGCTTGATTTGAAGACTTCTATTCCAATTTCACATTTTCAGTCACAAAAATATAACTTTACTTTCCTTTCCATCTGGTAGGAGCTGGCAGCAGTAATAAGTTGAAAGAGATTGTGTTTTTCTTCACAAATAGAAGTTACAGAAACAATGAACCAAAACTTCTGTCAAGAGCTCTTTCTTGTCCTTTAGCTTCGGTGAAGAGACACTCAGATAGGGAATTGTTAAGAAACCAAAGCACAGAGCAGATATAATTGAAACAGGATGAAATTTGAAACAGAGTAATTCAGGCACTTTTTCCATCATCCACAGCATGGTCAGATTAGGAACAGAAAGAATATATGTGGTGGCTACAATGCTTTCTCAATGTCTCTCTTGCAGAATTGTTTACTTCTTATGTTGCAGTTGAGCTAGTGAATGCATATCATGACCAAATAATTTCAACACAAATGCCTAAATCATATTATTTGTGAAAACTACAGACCTCTATGTTCAACCCACATGCCTTGTAATGATCTGGCATAAAATGAGGGTTACATGATAGAAAAACAGAACATCAAAATAGTTGAAAAAGATGCTGTTGAGGCACTTGCCATTATGCACACCATACTAAAAAGTTCAAAAGAAGAGTGGGTGTGTGGGTGTGTACCTCATAAGCAGATCCAGTGCCAGGATAAAATCTTCCACCCTCGTGCCTATGCAAAGATATATACAAAACCTAAAAATTTTATACAGATTATCAAACTAAGAATCTCAGTATGAAATAGTAACTAAAATAACTACAAAAAGAAAACATAAAGTAACAATACAAATGCTCATAACTTAGGACAGAGATGAGAATATTTGAGAATATGGCATCACAAAGGAATTCAATGGGGCTGTTCGATGTTATGAAGAGTAAATTCTAGAAAGTTGGACCGTTTTAGTTTAATCATGACATAGGGAACAGCATTGGCTTTACAAAATAGTGAAATCATGACAAGAAAAAATAATTCGGGAACTGGAAATGTATGGAAGAAGACTAAAGGTAAATAAAGACAGGAAAAGACAAGAAAAGAGAAAAAAGAGAGAGAGAAGATAACAGAAGAGATTTTACCCTCAGGGGTGAAGCAATTTCACATGAAACAGGGTACAATTCTCAATAATAACGAACAGAAATTTAAGAAGATTAAATGGATATAGACATTGTAGGATAAATACCATACAAAAAAAAAAAATCTACTGAGATGGGGCAGAGCATTATTTCATTTCTATAAACAAGTATGTCAATATATTTTGTTTTGCAGTTCTATTCCAGGTAAGCAATCAATCCCATCATTTATTCTTC
This sequence comes from Petrea volubilis, assembly GCA_026212405.1. Classification (NCBI taxonomy): domain Eukaryota; kingdom Viridiplantae; phylum Streptophyta; class Magnoliopsida; order Lamiales; family Verbenaceae; genus Petrea; species Petrea volubilis. The sequence goes on along the minus strand of CM047876.1, from coordinate 23,090,459 downwards.
ACAACATATTTTTCGATAAGCAAAAAACATGTTAACTCTTTCCTTTCAGACCACCGGAGGAATCATCACTAATTTGGTAGACAACTTCAGCTCTGTGAATAATTGCACTTGGTAGGGAAAGACCAATCCACACACATGGAAACACTATCTGGTACTAACATCATTTACCAATTCCTGGGGTGCCATCCGTCCATCAGCAAGGAGTGTGTATAGAAAATAGTTCTTGCATAGGTCATATAACAATAACAATCTTATGAACCAACACATGCGTCAGCATACAGCTGTTTGTATTGATATGTATCTGTTCCTGAGTAAGATGTCACTGATTTTACAAATTTATCATAATTAATTTGGTATCCAGTATCCAAAAAGTAGAACAACATCACTTTCAAATAACTTATGCTACACCTGTAAAAGCCAAGCGCAGTCCGGATTACCAACAATCAACTAAAAGTTACCAGATAATATCCAAAACTGTACATTCAGACAAGAAATTAAAATGGTCAAAGCTTATCACTCCATATGCTTTTGAATTTAGTGCCTCTAGACTTCAGCTAATGATATGGTCAAAAGAATTTAGAATTAATGGAGAAGGCATCTATCAAAATCAAAAGTTCAACATTGCGTAAAAGCGCACCGATTTATTTTTCTCGAATATTTCTTGGGTGCCATTGCCATGATGTACATCCTGCGAGCAATATGTAATGATATTAAGAAAAAGCTCAATCGATAAGGAAATTTTAAAGCGGGCAGCAGTTAAAATTTAAATAATTACCCAGTCAACTATTAAAATCTTCTTAGCTCCTGCAATCTGAGCTGCGGATGCAGCAACTGCAGCATTGTTGTGAAGGCAAAAACCCATGGCCTGTTTTACACCAGCATGATGACCAGGAGGACGAACCTGGCTCATTGCAGATGGAGGGAGGAAAATGAGTTCATTAATATTCTTCTGTCCACGTCTTTGATAGATTTTGTCTATTTGAGAATAATGCCAAATAGAGGATCCTGAAGAACTTCCTAGTGTTTTCTTACCAGAGCAAAACCATTTTTGGCACTTCCAGAACATATAGCTTGAGCAAGATCAAAACATAAACCTGCAGCAAGCCTGGCAGCATGTGCTGAATGCTGATTCGCATATGTATCGGGAGTGAAATAGCTGCAATCAGGTATAAAACAGACTTCATTTCATTTTTTATCAGCAAATCATAACATAATACCTTTGGGTCATAAGACGTGTAGTACAAAGACATGGCCTCAAGCACAACCTTCACAGATATACCAGTATAGCAAGCATCCAAAGTAATGCAGAAAATTAATCTAAAAGAGGCTTTGGTGAGATATTGGCAGGGATCAAAAAAATTGACATACCTAGAGAGAAGATGGCTTGTAATTTCAACTGCTTCAACGTTCTCAAGGGCATGGACCTAACATCTCAAAAAATGAAATCTCTATTACCAAACAAGCCATACTCTCCGTTCCAAACACAGAAAAGAATGATTGGTTTAATTTTCAATCCAAAAATAAAATTCCATTTTGCGACACTAGAAAAAAAAATTCAATAAACTTGATCGAAGCTAGGAGAAAGTTTAGGCATGGCAATAAAAAGAATCACAGGATAAGAGTATGATTCTGAAAGAACTAAAATTTATGTTGATAGCAGTCCCTCTATTTTACCGTCAAAAGTTCTTCACGCGTAATTTCTCTTGCTGAGATTGGATAGCACCTCCCTGGATATATCCCTAACATGTTTCAAGAAGAAAGTACAGTTTCTTGTCATAATTTGCCATAACAAAATTACTAAGAGATGTGCATTAGTTAACAACGACGGTAAGATATGTGCAAACACATTGCCCCAGATGGTGGTTTATCCGTAGATAGGAATACATGTCACCAAACCTGCAGCAGCAAGGCTAGCCGCAATGGCTCGAAGACGATCAGGTCTTTCTGGATGGGGATGAGACTTCACTACAACCTTTTTTAGCCAAAGAAACAACTCAAAGGAGTAAGGCTCTTGAAAAAATAAATAAACAAATAATAAAAGGAAGTAGCCAGGACTTCTGAACTATCTCATTAACTGTGTCCCGTAGGGAAAGGCTCATGATTCAGAAAATTCACTAAATGATCGGGATACATAAATAAGAAGCCAACAAATCATGTAAATGCATTTAGAGCAGAATGGGGAAAGGATGGTAGAGGCAAATTATTTATTCATATCTGAAATGCTGACAGAAAAAGGGAGAAGACATTGAGGTACTCAAAAAACAACTGGTGAAGTAAATGCTAATTGGAACTTCCATACTTCTTCATGAAGCAACATTCTCTCATCGAATCCAATGGCAGTATGGTTGTCTGTTGAAATACTCCGCAAGCGGGGATCTATACATGTTCAAAATCAAACAAGATGATAAATTATGGTGACCAACTTCAATTCACAATAATACAGATTACTATTACAAGTTATCAGCTTTGGGGTCTAAGTGGTTGAAAAATAGAAGACATACATTTATGGGATTTGTACAATTTTAGAGCGAGATAGCAATAAACAAATAAAGAAGCTTCCTGATAAATTATGATGAAGAAGAAAAAGATACCAATTAAATTAGATAGGATTTAATTAAAGACAGTCAGCCTACAGAAGACCAGCAGTTGAAAAAATACGAAGAACTATTTTACGGCAAGATTAAATCATTAACTTGGAATCAGAACTATCTCTTCAATCTAGATCGTCATCTTATTGCTCTGAGCAATCAGTACAAATTAGACATCTAGCAAACTCAGATGCCACAATAATCTCAGAAATTTTGCTAGTGTAAGGGGGGAATTGGCCTAAAAAAAATCAGTACAAATTAGACATCTAGCAAACTCAGATGCCGCAATAATCTCAGAAATTTTGCTAGTGTAAGGGGGGAATTGGCCTAAAAAATGGATAGAGTTAGAAATCTGTAGGGCAGGCGGCAACATAATCTAATGCGACCTGTACCTGACAAAGGTCAGGTATAATACAGCACGGTGCTGGGGTCGCCATCATAGAGTTCCCATTTTGAGGTAGATTTGATGGTCAGAATTTGTATTGAGATTATTTATATTATTGGATGTGTATTAGCTTGCACTGGGGTGAATGTACGCAAAAAAGGAAACTATATAAAACCGCCGCTGGCAATATTTCTTAAGACCTGGATAACATAGACGATTGACTGGCACTCCTCCCTCATTTCAGTTGCACATTTTCTCCTTAGTGTTACAGCAACACAAAATGAGGGTTTTCTAGAAGACTTGATCAAACATCTCATACACAAGCTTACAAAAGCCTTGCTAGATGCAGACACATTCTTGGCGACTCTAACAAGGGTTTTAAACTATGGCAGTGCAAGCTTTTTATCCATACTGAGACGAGGTAAGGTCAACAGATCACAAGACACATCTGACTGAGAGGAAAAGGAATGATGCAGGACAAACAGAAATATGCTGCTTCTGATGACAAGTCACGCCCGACTCCAAGGGAGTTTAAAGGTGCTCATGCAAAGTAATTAATGTACATTAAGGAAACTAAATCTATAAATATTTATGGTACTTGCAATCAAAACACCATAAAAGGTTAAATGATATATACAAGGAAAACTGTGATATAGGATTACAAGAAGGCCATCAAACTAACAGTTCAGGTTAACTCATACCTTGGAGCCCATCAGCTGCATGGGCATCATTTTCAGTCAGATCTTCTGCTCGGCAAAAGGGCGAAGCCAAATAGCCACGCTTCAGGATTCCAGATTTTCTATGTTCACCACATACCTACAACAAAAGAATTGCAAAATGCACAACTGCTTATGAGGAACAAGTAAGAACAAATTCAACAAAGAAATTTCACATGCTATAAGTGAATACTTTAGAAGTAGAAATATGCCTACATCGCAATGAGAGTCATCACCAATATTAACCATAGTGCAATTGACGCAAAACCACTTCGGAATCTCAAGAATTTCACGGCTAGGTACGGCCGAAGGCTCCCAATCACTGTCATCATCCTCGTCATCTTCAAAATCATACAGCCCGTTGTACATTTCTTCCAGAGTCATATCACTCTTCCTCTTACCGTTCTTCTGCTTCAGCAATCGCCCATCATCACAACAACTAAAAATCAGACTGAAACCCACCCGTTTCCTCAAAACCCATCATGGAAATAAAGCAACCAAAACCAAAAACAACCACAAAAAGTTCGAAAAATTGAACAAAACAGAGCATGAAACTGAAAATCACAGAAATATACTTCTTCCGCTGAATGTTGCTTGAAGAATGATTTGCTTGCGGAAACACCAGCAGCTTCCGACTGCGAATCTGCATTGGAACCGGGAGCTGACCCGCCATTGTTGAGACGAATTTCAGTAACTTCTCCGTCTTTTCGAGTCATTTATATGAGTAAAAATGATCTTTAGTGCTACTGATTCAGTGTTAAAGTCCAGAGTAGCACACAACGAGAAAGGGAAAACAAGGAGGAGAAATACCTAGGAGAACGAAAGCATTGGTGTGTGACTGTGTGTATTATGTGATGTTTGCAGTGGCGCCCTCCATTTTTAGTGAAATTATAGTCTCCTCCTTTTCTTTCTTCTATTTCATCATGGATGATGGATGGGCCGGGTTTGGGATTTTTTGAGGTTTTACTTTATCTAGTATTTTCAGTCTTGCATACATTGTATGACTAAGGTTATCAACCCCGCAAAATATTTTGGACATATTGATAATAAATTTCATATATAAGATGCTTAATATTTAAAGTGTGTGGATCTTATATTTGATATTTATAAGTATATTTATTTTGGTATGATAATATTCTTAATTAAAATTTTTTAAGATGGTGCATGTTTGATTTGTATGTGTGGATATGGTATTTAAGGGTCCAAAGTCGATTTTGCCCCCATGGAATGTCATTTTTTGTAATTTTACTGTCAATTTTATGGCGAAAATGGATAATTTACAATGATCATTTGAAATGCATAATTTGAAATACCAAAATCTCACTTCCTATATGAGATTGTTATATCACATTATATGGCATTTCTAATGCAAACTGGATTACAATTGATCAGCTCATAATAAATTCAGTTATAAACCAAATGCATTTAAATATATATTTCAAGAGGTGTAAATACTCCATAACCATGTATTAAATATGTCCTTTAACTATACACTTGAATTAAAATTTATGAAGAAAAAGGCTTAGAGCATGATTGGTATGCAGGAATGGAGTGAAATAGAATGAACATTCTACCGTCCATTCCCATTGACACGATTGGTATAGTTTAGAGTTGTGAATACTCATTCTCATGGGAATCATAATTCTCATACAAATGAATTTAGTGATTCACTCCACTCAACGTGGATTTAGCTATTCCCTATAAGTTGATAATAAACTATATTTTTGTATTATTAACGCAACATTTATTAAATGTATCATATATTATAACATTTATGTTTACACTAATTAAATATTAATAAATGCATTAAACATGTATAAACTTATATTTATTACATAAATATATATATACACATAAGTCATATATGTTTATAATTTATATGTAACATTTCATTTTAAGATATGTAATATATTAACATATGTTAACATATATTCATACGTACTTATATATGACAATATAAAATTAATATTAAATAATTTATTGATGTATTTGATATTCATAATGAAACTGTATATTAAATTTATTTTAGGTGATATATATATGTTATCATGTATTTTAAATGCCTGTATAATTACATATACAAATATAAAATAATTGATGTCCATCCATACTTTATAATAAATACACAAGACATAATATATTGCATGTATAAAAAATAATATATCAATATATAAAAAACACATGATATATACATTGATCATCAATATACAATACAAATATATTATTTAAATACAATATATATATTATTCAAATTAAAATTTTAAAATATTTTTTCAAATAAACATTATTGAATCATATACTCGATTTATTTTATTATTGTAATTCCTTACTATTTAATTACCAAATATATGAAGGACACATATTAGATTAATTCAGTCATTTACTTATTCCTTGTGCATGTCGAGTATGAAAATACTATATCAGTATCATTCCTTTTCCATTTTCATTCAATTCATAACTTTGTCTCATTCACATCTAAATCATTTCCTACATACCAATCACCGTCTGGTGTGTTTACTTTAAAGAAAACACAAGTTAACGTAGGTTATCTGCTGGATTCCTTTATTTACTTTAATTGTTTCACGGACTGAGTTACTTTGCTCTAAACACGGCAACGATTGATTGCGTCTTTCAAATTTAACTCTCCAAATTGGAGAGTTTAAATTAACCACCATTTTGCCTTGGGTTATGAACACTAAAATAGACCATGTTTTCATCTTATTTAAGGATTTTGCCACTGGAAATCTCCAGCCTTTATTCCACATGCAGAAAACACAATTAATTCAGGTCTGTGTGTGGTTCTTCTCGAGCAACCCCTATTTTTTCGTCATTTTTTTCTTAAATTCTTCTGATACGTTTTTATCGATTTTGAACAATGTCATAAATGATTCTGGAATCTAGCTCTATCCCTCTCTCTAAATCCTACCTAAATCATAACAAAGAATGATGTATTTTTATTATTTTTCTTCAAGCTTATCGTGTGTTCTTGTTTATGCTTCATGGGATGAAATCAAAGCCAACCGTGGGGATTGGGAACCTGCATCTTCACAACAAGGACAAGAACCAAGCTTATAATGGCGAGAATTTGATTGGGGGTTCCCAAATTTTCTGAGGGGCAATTTATAGTAATGTGATATTTTTTTGTAGGTAGTATTGGATTTTTCAAAGTAAACAAGTTGGACCATGTGAGTTAGGTTATGCTAAAATAACAAGAAAAGTAAACAAAAGTGATGCTAAAATAACGCGAAACCTAAACAAGAGTTAAGGAATAAATAAACCAACAAAATAATATTTTCGGGCTAAACTACCTTCAAGACCCATCAAGAGAAGTAAACGAGCCCCAAGGGTTCAAAGCATAAGTGCCAACCCTTATCTATAATTGCAATCTTTCCAAATGTGTGAGGAATTTCTTAATATTTACCAAATATGCTAAATAAAAGAGTATTTAGCTAAGCTTATAAGCTCGTAGAAACATCTAATAAGATGTTTGGGAGTTTTAAGTTCCTTAAAAATGTTTAATAATTTTTTTAGTAAAGGAACTTATAAGTTCCAAATATAAACTGTTAACAGCTTATAAGCTAAAAATAAAATAAAAAAAAGCTCCCCCTAACCTTTTTTTTTTTAAACAACTTATAATTGTTTAATACTAAAAGATAAAATAATATAAATATATATATTTTTTCCAATATTACATTTCTACTATCCCAAAAAGTATTTATTTACATGAAATTAATTGTACTTTTTTTGTCATTATTACAATTAAAAAAACCTAGAAGCTCTCATTTTTACAAAACAAAATTACAATTTATAAGTTCAAAAAACATATTATAAGCTACAAGGTCTTATTTTATTCAAATATTTAAAAATTTTATTTTTAAAATAAAATGTAGAAGCTTATAAGTTTCAAAAACATCTTATAATCTATATTTTAAAATAAATTTAGCCAAACACTCTCTAAGTCACATGTCTTATCATCGATTAAAATATTTCATGTGCGCTGTACTTGATAACTTGATGATTTACAAAACTCTACATTTAAATACGCAAAATATTTCAAATAAACCTCGCAATCACTTTTTTTGTTTTGGTGGAATAAGTTGATATGCTTTATTGCAAAATGTTGTCTTGTATCATTTAGTAATTGTCAATATGTTAACATTTGAGTTGGTTCGTATTATTCTAAAACTAGAAACTAATTTTATGATTGTATTTGTCTTGATGTATATATGCCAAACAATTAAAAGTTTTGAAGCAGTTATGTATTTCAAGATTTCTCGTCATCCTTTTCTTGAAAAGAATGGAAGAAGAAAATAACAAGACAACATTGGAACATGGACTTGGAATAGATATTGAAAGTTAGCTTTAATTTCTCCGCCTTCAACTTTCATTCCATATTTAGATATATCGTGTAATGCTAAATCTTCATTTCATTATCTTTCAATCCAAGGTCAATCACTCTCTTAGTTTATGAAGGTAACTTAACCTTCATGCTCTCTATAATAACTATCAAGTGACTGAATGTATGAACTATCTATATGCTTCAGGTTACGATCCATTGATCTCTCGATTTAAGAAATCAAGTATATGTTATGTTCAAATATCTAGTGTAGTGACTTGTCCCTCTACAAGTATAACATATGAATAAGGAAAAGGGTGAAGGCGGACTCAATTTTTTTTTGTTTGGCAGACCTCTCTTAGATAAATAATTATTTTAAATTCAATGTATACTATCTACACTACCATCCTACCTAAGCCAATAACCTCTTAATTACCACTAGTTAAAATTACATTTCTAGCATGGTATTCCTTCACTTGAACAACCAATTTTGAACTTATCATTGTATAGATATTCCTAACCATCAATGTTCAATCACATTTAAACATGAAAGGATTTGAACCGATGAGACTTCCAACTAACCTAATGTGCATTCCTTGTTTGCAAGTTGGACCTGTGCTTATTCACATTTGAGTTGGAGTTTGACTCTCTCAACCCTAACAATCTCTTATGAATGTATTAGGCCTACACGAGAACAACTCTATAGATAAATTGAAAAAAATCCATGCATATTATGGAGATATAATTTTATTATTAATTTACATGGTTTATGCTTTCAATATGTATACATGTTCGTAAAAAATATGTACTAAACGTTATTGTGTTTAAAAGAGAATGCACATATAAAAATTCAAATAATTATTTATTTGTCATTAGTCGCCATGTTCAAAAATTATGGTGATATTATTTTTTGAAATATATTTTTTCAATACTTCTAAAATTATAAGGGGCCTTGTGAGCGTAACGGGTCAGTTATCCTAAATTTTTTTAGATGGATTGGAGCACGGTTCATAACAATCTCAATAGTTTCAATCATAAATTTTGACAAACCCAACATATTCAATAATAGTATATTTAATTTCTATATTGGACAATCACATAAATCACAAACAAGGTCTCTAAAAATTTTATGCTACGATAATTTCCCAACACGGCTTTGTTTAAATAAATAATTTTATGCTACTCTTAATATTAACAAAATATAATATGCATATACTTATATATTCATATACATATAAGGATAAGATTCATACACACACATCATACTAGTATAAGAAAAGAGAACATATCCATGATTGTATCAAGTTCTATTTGTGTAATAATTATTGATCTTAAAAGTAACACAAGTTATGACATTTTATTGTTTGTATACTTATAAAAAATAAATGAAAAATAGTGCATGTGTTCGAGAAGCGTCAAACATATTGTTGAAGTGTGCCTGATATGCTATTGAAAGTGTGAAAGTGTCGAATTTGTTTTGTTTTAGGTTAAGTGTATCTTACCAAATACGAAGTCCTTGCATGATTTCAATTTTACGATTATTTGTCCACTCTTAAGTTATGTTGCCAAAAAATTGAATATGATGGATAACAATACATAGAAGAGTATTACCAGCCGACAGTACAACACTCTTGTGTAAACTCAACTACATCCATACATATATAAAAGCTACATCAAAATCACTTTCATCAAGTCCTAGATCTTCATCTCCCACCAAATTATTAGTCATCAAACAACACACTAAAACACCTTAAAGTGCAGTATGCATGATTGTAACAATGTCCCAAAGAACTAAAACATCAAAACCCAATAACTAGAGATAGAGTATCCAGGCATCTGGCTAGCTACCGGGCCAGCGTTGATGGGATATATTAATATAATTCTACAATCTGAGTAAATAAATACTAAGTTCAGTAGCAGCATTGTTGTCAGGATTGACCATGTACAAGGCCTCTGAATCTGTAGATCCCACAACTCTTTCGAATTTGGCCCTCATGTATATGACCTCCTCCTCCCCCTCGCCCTCCGCCGGCAGAACACCGGCGCCCATCGATATCGGCTCCACCGCCTTCAATATCTTCCACTCTCTCGGCCCGCACTCCAGCCTCATCGCCGATCCACACTTTATCCCATTGTAGTATGTCCGCCACATCGGCTCGTCCAAGAGAGGGACGGCGGGCTTGTTTTCTCTCTTGTCGCTCTCTAGCGTAATGCGGACCAGTCCTGATGCCATCTCGCGCACCAACCCTGTCGATGAGAAAATTGTCATTAATTGTGATGGATCAGTTGATGATATATTTTATTTTGCACGAATGTGAATAATTTTATTGTAGTGACAAGAATTAGTGTTATAAATTGTACAAATTTATAGTAACAATTTGGGCAACCATAGAAGCCGCCGGGGTGACAATTTAATAATAATTTTATCATTTAATTTAATATATAAATTATAATTGACACATTATCACTGCACGTTAACCATTCAATTATAATTTTGTCACGAGATCATAATAATTCTTATCAATAAATAATTTTTACTCAATATCATTAAAATTTTGAAAAATTATTACTCGAATCTGGCTTTGATCATATTCAACTATGCCATACATTCTCACTCTCCCTTAAATATACACGAACCACATTATAAGCGTAATTCACTACACTCTTCGTTAAGAGCTAGGGCAGCTGGCGGGTGCAACCCCCCCCCCCCCAACTGTAGACCGAAATAATTTTTGATGTACGTTTTTTGGAATTTTAAATAATTTCCTAACAAAATAGAAGTACATTTAATATTTTATAAAAATTTAGTCTCAATTCCATAAACAAAAATTTCTGGCCATCCATACCGTTAAATTTACACCAATGCAAGTGTAATTCACCATACATCATGTATTTAGTTATGCATTTTCATGAATGTTTTGTACCTGTAATTGGCGTTGCGAGTTGAATGAGCAAAGCCGGCTGCAGCTTCGCGTCCTTCTGAAACGCAAAATACACATTCCCACGCTTGTTCCCGAACAGCGTCCCCAGCACCACTCGCTGCTGCGACTGCTGTCGATTTCTCCCGAACGCCGTAATCACAACCGATCTCAGCCGGGCAACCGCCGCCGCCTGCAGCTTCTTCCTCCTCGCCGCCACCGCCGCAGGCGGAGGCGGTGCATTTTCTCCTCCGTCATTTTTCCCCGTTTTCAACGGCGGTTTTGCGGCGGAGTTTTCACATTCCCCAGGTTTTTTCTCTTTAATCTCTTCATCTTCATGACTATTCCCAACTTTAGTTGTCCAGTGGAAATTATGCCTCTGATTATTGTTCACACTCTTCGCCATGATTGATTTTACTGATCCAGTTAATTTGGAGACTCTTTTAGAGAAAAAAAAGAGGAGATCAAATTGGGGACAAGTATATAAATTAAATCATCGACAAACTCCTTTAAGAAAAGGGTGGGGCAAGCAGGGGGTTATTATACAGTATATACAACAACACACATTGATTCTGGTTTTGTTTTTTATGTCACCTATTTTCTTTTTGTATTCTCTTTCTCCTTTGTGGATTTGAAAGAAGTGAGAGAAAGAGAAAGACAAGGTTGTCCCACTGTGACCAGCCATTGTGTGTGTGTGTGTTTTTTTTTTGGTTTTTGAAATAAAAAAGAAAGGAAGCTGAGGAGACAAAGGAAGTGTTGTTTCACTTTCTTGTGGGGCATATTTTGGCCAAAGCAGGCTTCTTTGGAGCAAGGGAAAATCAAAGGGAATTCCTTGACTGATACTTTTTTGACTTGAATACCATATATTTTTAGCATATAACGGACAAAAAGGAAAGCTGAGTGTGATTTATTCTAGGAATTATTGCATAATCTTTTGTTTGAGGTTTGGTTTTTAACATCGTATATCTTCTTATATGAATCGGGTATTTGGATCACGTATACTAACTAAATAATTGATAATGTATTATATTTTATATGTTGAATTTTTTTCGTAAATCAATTAATAATGCGAGTCAATTTAACTGTTTAGTGTGTACATAGAACCTACACTTAATTCAAGAAATAATTTTCCTTTAATGTACTTTATTGGAGATTCACTGAGTTTTTGAGAGTTATATATTTGTTTCTTTATTAAAGTTTGTTGTTGACTAACACATAAGCCCAACAATTAGTCTCTTTAATGTAAAAGATTGGTAAAATATTTACAAAAGCACGATTTTGCCGTCAGCAAAGATTTAAGTTGAAGGAACAAGTTACGAACAAGATTTTACAGTCTTTTGAATTGTTATAATCTTTTAAAATGTATTTGAGAATAATTAAATTTTTTTAAGAAATAATTTACTAACACCTGAAATGCAAATTTTTGGATTGCTAGCATACTTCAAAAATTAATATAAAGTAATAGAACCATATGAATGACATCACTCAATATGAGATGCTACTTACTTACATGGCACCCAAGTGATATTTTTCAATTTAGTACGATGTTATCTTAATTTTTAATATCATCATATTCAAATGCAACAAGTAAAAATAACAATTAGGTAATACCCAACTAGATAGCATGAAATTTTTCAAAATCAATACACCGTTATATATGTGTTTGAATCATCTGCTAAATAGTTATGTTACATCTAGGGCTGTCAATGGAGTGGCTTGTAATCCGAATTCGATCCGAATTTTTATATATTCAATCGATTAAAGTATTCGATAGATCAAATTTGATTATAAATATCTGTAATTCGAAATAAGTAGATCATATGTGAAATCAAATAGTCTGATCTATTAAATCCGACTTTGAATTTTAATAATATATTGTATTAAATTAATAACAATATATATAATACTGTAAAAATACTTAAATATAATGTAATATATATGTCCTTGTAATTAATAATATATTATTTTTTATTTTTCAATGTATTTTTTAACAACATAATGCATAATTTTTACATATATTTCGAAATATTTTTTCTATTTTATTTAATTTTGTTTCTTCCACGATGGATAATTTTTTCTAAAATTTGTTACTTAATTTTAAATTTTCAATTTTTAAAGTTGTTATTAGGTCAAATATTTTTATCAGATTCAGGTTTGATTGGAATGAATATAAATCCTATAGAATTTGGGTTGAATTCAGGTTTTCCATATTTGAAATTTGGATCCGACCCATTAACATCTCTAATTATATCTTCTCCTCATCTTATCAATACATGCAACATCGTTATATATGGATTTGAATCATCTGCTATATAATTATACTACATCTTCTCCTCCACTCATTATGATAAGAATAACTGATGAAATCAAAAAACAAATAATAATAATAAGATTCTCATTTTTCTTGAATAGACCTTTTAGAAATTTTTAGGCTGAAGCTCATCAAAAAAGGCTCAAATTCAAGCTGAAACTCAAGTTCATCGAGCTTATAAACTCATGTTCTAACTCAAGCTCATTACAAAAATTTTGAGCTTAAACTCGGTTCATTTACAGTCGAGCCTATTGAATTCGAGCTCAAAGTCCAACTCACCTCTAGTTGAACTTCTTACAAATCTTGGATTAATATAAATTTTGATGTTTGATATACATATATTATAAAATTGAATTATTATAAAATTAATTTGGATATTTATGCTAATATTATATATAATTTTGATACTTGCACTAATATAACTTATATTATTTCGAATATATTTGAAATTAAAAAATAGAAATAAAAGCTCATGAACCAAATCGCGAGCTTTTGAACATTTATGTTTAGACTCAATTTTGACTCGCGAAGAAGCTCAAACTCAATGTGCTCGCACTTGAGCCCAGTAAGATCAAGCTTGAGTTGAGCCTAACTTGAGCCAACTCATTGAATTCTTGAACCGACTCTATTCATCTTGCATCCCTATCTACCATTGTATAAATTATCTAATCTAAGTACCTTGTAACGTTGATTATTTTGAATGCAACATTTTCACCATATTCGAACTTCACACCAAATGCATAAATATTTCCAATATTACACCGTTCTATAAATCAATAATCAACACACTGTCCCGAGGATCGTACTCTTATCTGCTAAAGAATCAGCCCTAATCATTTTTCCAATTGTAACGTCTTCAAGATACGAACCCATCCAATCACTCATAACCCCATCATGTACTACCCAAGTAAACAGGATGAAAATTCTTTCATTAGTGAGAGTCGGCTAGTGACTTTAAGCAATAACAAACAGTGCAGAGATAATATAACATCAAACAAGGGATACTTGCGACAATATCTACCAAGTCCCATAGAAAGAAGAAGAAGAAGAAGAAGAAGAAGTGAGACCACATCTGGCCTGCCAAGATTGTATTGGACCAAAAAGATATATATGCAAGACATTGAGAAGACTTTTTAATTACAGATATGTCTGTATGTAAATATAGTACACAGAGAACAAAGGCTTGCTAAAGTTCAACAGAAGCCACGACAATACCCAAGAGCATTTTGTACATAATACAAGAAAGAACCGGACAGGAGTCAAGGGTACTAGCCTAATAAAAAGAGCTTGGGAGACTAAAAAAAGGTAAGTTAGCTGTTCGAACTTGGCTGAGCCTCAGATTCCGTCTGCTTGGGGGCCGAGGCACCTCCATTCATCCTGGCGCGTGCCTCTGCAAACATCCTCTGCTGCTCTGCTAATGCTTCTTCTTCAGTCATTTCAGCTCCGTTGCTCCACTTCCCGCTCCTCATGGTGTCCTGTGTCAAACCATTCCCACCGCAAACACTTAGCAAGTATATATTACTATATTTGAACAAGAGATTGTTAAAATCATCACAGCAGCCACTTAGTAATAAAAACAACCAAAATGGAGTATAACTACACCAAAGCAGTTAATTGCAGAAGCATGTCGATGATATTCAAACTCACCACACCCTCATCTCAGTTTTGTTTATAAAAAAACATAGACATACATATTCAGACCATATAAAATAAATGATGCAGCAGCTAACTTGGTCTAGAAATGTTTCACATACGTATATTACTTAAGGCATTTAGCTTCATGTGTGCACGAAAAACACACACACACACACACACACACACACACAGAGCACAGCTTACCATAGTCTCAAGCCTGTGCTGCTCATATGCAGAATAAACATCTCCAATATACTCCCCAAATCCAAGAACCTGATAAATCATGATGGAGCAAATCCTTAGTTCCTCAACTGTAGACAACTAGAAAACGGAGGAGAAGAAGGAACAAAGGTAACAACACGTCTTATTGTCATCACGCACTATGATATTTGATAAATGGTAAAGCAGCAAAGCACATAACATCAAGAAACCATACTTGATTGTGAGTATAATGCTCTAAAAAGCATCAGCATGCACTAGATGAAGTTTGAAGAGACAATAACAAAAAAAGCTAAAAACCATAAGGGATCAAGTCAACTTTCGGTAATCTGCTCTCATGCTTTAACCCAAATCCAAAAGCGCAGACATCATCCAGCATGAAACTTTTGTTTTTTTCTTTGAAGAGAAAATGCCAGATGCCTTGAAAATTCACGGCTAGAAAATTAATGTTCATACAGAAAACAGAATAACACAATAATATTGTAACCCAAAAACCCCTCTTAAAAACTACATCAGAGCTATATCTACTGAACCATTGTCATAACAACAGGATAAAAAGGAAGAAACAACACATAGTTATTGTGTTGGGATCAGACACCTCTAAGGCCTTGAGTACATGTTCTGGAGCAATTGTTCTTTTCTCTTCCCTGTTACAGACTTCATTGGATTCTGATGAAATGAGATTAATAAATTCTGCGAAAGAAACAATCATACAAATCATTTAGCCATCAAATATTGAAATAGAACACCATGCCAAGAACTGGCAAAGATGCTGTGATGAGAGAGATTTAAACGGCAATAAGCCAATAACAATATTTAAATTTCATCCAGATTAAAATTGTAGAAGCTATAGCCAAGCCAGTTTAAGAACAGCAAAAAAGCTCGGACCACCTCATTAATTCATAACATTTTGTTGTTGCCTACAATTGGTAACCTGAGACATGGTTATCTATACAGTTGTCTGTGCCTCAATTCACCCAGCAGATAATGGTTCATAAAACCCACCATAATATTCCAAATGTACTCAGCTAAAACTACCAAAGTTGTGTCCAGATTTCTATGTTTATAAGTACTAAAGCCCAAGCACATCAACAGTATCCAAAAACACAGAAAAGAACTGAGTCATTAATTTCATTAAAAAATTACAACATCCATGATCAGTTCACAAGAAAGTGAGCAAGCTAACAAAATAAAACTGAAGTCAATCATTTAACGATGCTAAAGTGTACATTGCCTAATTTTAATCTAATTGAAATTAAGACAACAATGAATATAAAGTCTAAAGTGTAAGGAAAAGTAAAAGTAAAAGCAAAAGCAAAAACAAATACCCATATACACACCTACACAACATTCAATCAAAAGATCTTGAGCATCTCTAGCAACACGAACATCTGGAGGAAGCATCTCTTTGATGATTTTTGTCATAGTCGCTGGAAGAGGAAAACTATTATCACTCAAAATGATTAAAAAATCCATGTATAATTCATTCGCTATCAATTCAGCCATGAGAAGAGTGCCATTAACGGTATTCAATAATGCTTGTACCAAAAGATCATGCTCAATTACGTATTCCCAATCATTTTTTCTAATAGTAATCAGTAACTCAAGTTAAGATGAGACAGATGGTGATTTCTAGGCCAAGTCATCTTTCAATGCTTGCGTGACTATGCAATAACAAAATTAAGGATGCAAGACAACATGGCAGAGAACAACTTAACACTTCTCCTTTGTATGACTATCGTGATATTGGAGACCAATGGGTTCATCGGCAAGACATAAGCAAGCCCATATGAAGATGCTGATTCTTAGTTATGCATAAGAACAATAATCAAACAAGAAAATCCAGAGAAAGCTTTGCGCAGACATGAAGAGCAGAAAAAGATCAACAGATGCCAAACTCTCGAGGGTCCAATCAAGATCAACACTCAAATCTGATTTTAAATACCATAATTCAACCAACAAAGATGCCTGTCCCCTAATTAGGACTATAAACTAGATGATGGTCCACCTTGTGGTTTACCAGTTTGAGGCTAATTGATTTAGAATTACCGAAATTGTTTGTCCTCTGCAGTCCATCCAATACAGAAGCCTAAAAAGGCCAAACCCAGAAAGTAGGAGACCCTAAAATATTCAATACAACCTTCATAAATCTGATTTTTGAGCAAAGTCTTTCAATATAACCCAAGATAGCACATAAACCAACAATTTTACATACTGAAGCCCAAGTTAGCACATTAATCAACAATTTTACATACTGCAACTGATGAACAACTCTCTTTTTGAATGCTAAACTCAATTCAAGTCATTACAAATCACTACAAATGCTGCACATCACTCACTGCCTTACTCCACAGTAAATTTTCGGGGAAACAAATTTACTTATTAGTTCATTTTCGAAAAAATAATCAAGAAAACCTAAAACGGAAACATCGAAGAAATAGGGTGAAAAAGAAAAAACCTTTAGGAAGAGAAGCATCCTCTTTCGTTCTACCAACAATGTCCATAGGTTCCATTTTTACCTTCAAAAAACGAAACAAAACAAAAAAAAATATACAAATAAAAATCATACGCTCGGTCGAATAGTAATAATAAAACACGAAAAAAAAAAAGAACAACATTCGAGTTACCTTAAAATTAAAATCGTCGAATCTGTGAGATCAGATGAAAAAAACGGCAGCAATATTCGTCGAAGAGTGATTAACCGATTAAGTGACGAGGCGTAGGCGGTCGGAGTCGCAGGCGGTGGCTCATCGTCGATTTGAGAAAGAGAGAGAAAGGCAGAGAGAGAAAGGGAAAGGGGTTCCTGGCAGGCGACTAGGGCAAAGAGTTCACTAAAGCCTCGATCCAGATTCGTCACGCGCTAAACCCGGACGCGCTGCAACTTTGATGAGAGGCGTGACAGGTGACTGCCCAATTAACGCAAAGGAGTGTGGCGGTGAGAAGCACGCTCGCGGGGGATTCGCGTGGGAGGAGTTATACATGAAATAAGAAAAAACATATGGTGGCCTTTTGCATAGTCTACGTTAGGAAAATATTAGGAAAAACAACTTAAAAACAAAATTTATTCCGCCACTTCAAAAATTACTTCAACGTTTTATTACTCTAAAAATCTTAATTTTTTTCTCTTTTTTTTTTTCATATGCTAAGCGATGGTTATGATCCATTAAATATAAATATTTTTTTTATATTGAATTTAATTCTCCTCAAATTCTTTTAATTTTAATTTGCCAATTACTTCTAAAATTAATGAGGCGATATATTATGAATCCGTTACGCGTTTTCATATGCCTATCATCTAGCTTCGAGCACGGACAAGGCTTCCCCTCGAACTAGTTGGTTAGGCGATGGGGCAACCACCGTCCTTCCCTATACCAAATTGGGAGGCAACAAGTCTAATAGCCTGTTGAATTGACGGTAATTCAAATTATTCCTCGACCCCCCTCCTTGCCCTTGAACCAGTTGGTCGGGCGATGGGTCAACCACCGTGCTTCTCTCTCCCAGGTTTTTTTGTGGGGGGGGGGGGGGTAGCAAATCGGAATTTCAACCGAATTGCGTATCAATCAAGACCAAAATTATTAACGACTCAATAATAATAGTTAAGTACAATAAAATTATTACACAATAAAATTATAAATTATTGTCAAATATAAAAATACGAAAGTCTAATGGTTAAATTCCAAGCATTCATTAATAGTTAATTGAACATCTTCAAATCCAAATTTGTTTTTCTCGAATTTATTCAATCCAAAATTTAAATTTAAGTAATCCTCTATTGGATTGGTGATGGATTTCAAATTTTGTCGCGCTGGACAAACAAATATTATAAGTCAAAATATCTGTCTAATTCAATTGATTGAATATATTATTATAAGTTTGTCAGATACATATAATATGAAAAAGGTCATGCATTCAAGAACCAACCTTTGAAGAGTTGAATTATCAAAATTCAACATTTTCCCACCAATTGTCAGTGTTCGGTAATATAAATCCAATGACTTGCACAAGTATTCACAATGTAATTTTCCAACATTTTATACTTCAATAAGAAAGACTATAACAAGTGGCCATAATTTTAACTACAGGATGTTACCTTGCATTTGCACAATAGCAAATTACATCATTGTCCTTACTCTCATAAATACAACTAGCAAATTACCAGGAAGCTAATGAAAGTGAGAACAAAAAATTTTAGCTCAGACCCGGCTCGGCTAATTGTTCAGGCTTAAACTACTACTCCAAAAACTCCATAAAAGAATAAATTCTTGGCCTTCATGTACATCTTACAAAAGTGAACATTTGAATGTGCATAATAAAAAGAGATACAGAATAGAAGGGGAAGGCAGGTCGAGTAATACTTTAAAATCACAAGAATGTAAGAGAATGTAGAGAGTGAAAAAAAAAAATTAATGATAATTACACGAACATATTATTGACCATAATAACATTAATATCCATGCTGTTCATCTACCTTCGTCTAAGGACGAATAGGACATTGAATTTCTAGAATACTCCTCAACGAAAATACTACTTGTCGAAGCCTTGGTTGCGCCGGTTTGGGTACTACTAGCGTTGGTATTATTAGTAAACGGGGCAGAAGTGGTGGTAGTCCATTGGCCTACACGGCCATGAACTCCCGGTTTCCCTGGTCTAGGCAAAGTAAAGGAATCACTTGATAGCATAAGGTGGATAGAGTTCATATCTGGTCTATCAGCAACACTGGCTTGACAGCATAAAAGTCCCAACTGAATGCATATTGTTGCTTCTTCAGGAATAAATCCATCAAGGCTTGCATCAACTAAATCCACCGACTTCCCGTCTTGAAATAATTTCCAAGCCTATAAAAATTAATATCGTTAAATAAGGTTCGTCAAAATCTAAGGTCCAACATAGTATTAATCTCACATGAGAACTTCCAATGAATTGCAGAAGTTACCAATCCGATAAGCTTATGTTCTTTGAGGAAGAAATCACAGAGAAGAGAGGACTTCATTGATACTTACATAATTTAACAGGTCAGCCTTTTCTGCACCAAGCGACTTGTTGTGATTTTTCCTTCCACTAACAATCTCCAGAACCAAAATGCCGAAACTAAAGACATCAGTCTTTACGGACAGATATCCGTGTATTGCATATTCAGGAGCCATATAGCCACTGTAATCAATAGAAACATCAAATTTTTCATAAATATTTGAACAAGAAGACGGAGCAATGGAAATAGACATCCATGGAAAATAACTTAAAAAATAAATAAATAAAATAAAAAGATGATAGATAACTGCTTACTGAGTTCCAGAAATTCTAAATGTGTTTAAATGAGTCTCTTCCCCTGGGAACAACCTTGCTAAACCAAAATCTGAAATTTTTGGATTTAACTGATCATCAAGCAATATGTTGCTGGCTTTGATGTCTCTATGGATTATTCTTTCAGGGGCTTCTTCATGCAAATAAAGAAGACCTCTTGCAATACCTCTTACTATTCGGAATCGTCTTGTCCAATCCAGTAGGGGAGACTTATTTTTGTCTGACAAAATGAACCTTATTAGTTCCAATAGCAAATGTACCATATTTTTTTATGGATGGATAAAAGCAATTCTGGACAAAAGTACCAAAAAGAAAGTAGTCGAGGCTTCCATTTGGTAAATACTCATAGACAAGCATCTTTTCAGGTCCTTCCACACAGCACCCTAACAACATGACTAAGTTTTTATGCTGAACCCTCAGCAATAATTTCACCTCATTTGTGAATTCTTTCAGGCCTTGTCTTGAATTCAAGGACAATTTCTTCACAGCAACTTCTTGACCATTTGACATCAATCCCTGAAAGAAAAATTAAATAAAACATAAATGCTGCGTGTGGGTCGCCAACTCTTGAGTACTTATGGAGGATCTATACTGCATTAGGAAATAAATACAGCTATCCTGTGTTGGACGAGTCTTTCAAACTATTACAAATAATTAGTGAAGCATGTGTTCAGCAAGGCATCTTACGCAAGAAACTCTAGTAAGACCTGCATGCATAAACCCTAAGTTGAAAACGGGATACAAAAACTATTTCACTAGATCTCTCAAAACTGAGAAAAACTGAGAAAATGTAGGTCTGCTGCCATATATCGGCATATACGAGATCAATCTCCCAGTTTAAGTAGACAAGCAGTGTACTTACTCTTGACTAAATAGAGACTCGCTATTTCACAAAGTCTCTGCACATTTTTTCTTGGAGCATCACCATAACTACAATGATGTAAAGTCTAACATGTAAATTTTTATAGTAGTCATCCATTGAAACAAGTAATGTATGTGATTTGTTCAGAGTGAAGTCTTGTAGGCGAGCTTAATATGGTAATAGATCATTCAACCAATTGCGGTGCCATTATTCACAACGTGGATGGGTAGCAGTCCAGTGACGCTTGATCATTCCTGCTGAACTTTTTCCTTCCATAAGATTTATAGATGTTGGAAGTAGGCAATATGGGACTTAGATAAATGGGTCCTCCAAGAAGTTTGAACTTGGACTTATCTCTTGCTTCATTATTGGATTTAGAATATGCATTAGTACCAAGACTTACACAGTTTACAAGTAGAATTCAAGAAATATATGATACCCAATTCATAATATCATGAAGAAAGCACAATAACATGAAGATATGCTATTTGGTAAATGGTAGAAGTCAAAGAGGCAAAAGGCAAAACTTGAGGAAAATAGTACTTCTGGCTAAAATATTGAACATTTTTGAACTAAAATAGTTAATATAGAATAATAATATTCGAAGATAGAATATACGTATGCTCCAAAGGCACTCCCAAGCCCTTTAGAGAATGTCACTCTTTGCTTTTGCTCTTGCTCCATGAAAGGAACTAGTGAGGTTATACCTGGCTAGACGTGATGGGTTACAATGCAATTTTAATATGCAGTAATAGTATTCTGAATCCTAAACCTCATTCTTCAATAAAGAAACCTCAATGATGTCCATGTGCATTATGCTTTTGAGACAGTATAAGTTGCAGACTCTTATGCAAAAGAACATCTATGTCAGATTAATACAAGAAACACACTATAGTTAACACTATATTATGAGATAATTTCTTCTCTTTCTGTCTCTCCCAACTACCAAGGCCCCACTCTCTCATTCTGGCGGTTCCTATATTATCATCACGAGATACTGCAATCACGATTGCTTGGTCTTCATTGAAACGACTATTCCAGCAAACTCACAAGCTCTGGGGCTACGACAAATCGAGCCAGCTTGGAGGAGATAATGTTAAATCTACGCTTGGAGTTGGTTGGATCATTCAACAACAGATCTCAAACAGCATTTGTACAAATGAATTCGAGTAGAGAATAATCTTAATTTGATAAGTTAAAACTAGAGCTCAAACAAATTCATAATAATCAGCACGAATTGGCGAATTTCTCAACTCCTAAAACGATAACGACAGAAGCTTACCCTGTACACTGGCCCAAAGCCGCCATGACCCAACTGGTTCAATTCCGAGAAGAAATTAGTAGCAATCTGCAGCGCCTCGAGCTTGAAGAACAAATCGGACGAATCCTCCCCGCCGTCGTCTGCGGTGGCGGCAGCACCGGCTTTGGTGCCCCTCAGCAGTATCCGCAAGCAGCCGCAGAAGTAGGAAAACAATCCCATGGAGGCATCAAGGAGAAAGCTGCAGCTTTCCCGAAATCCTCCAATACTGTAATCCAGATTGAATAATCCTCACAAAAAAATCGCCCAAATTCAGCAAAAATGCCTAACGATCAATTTGAATTTTGGTGGCTCATTCTCAGAAATTCTTTCTTCTTCTCAGGAACGAATAAGTGTTTGATTTACTTTTTAAGAAATTGATCGGTCAGAAAAAGGGGTAAACAGGATGGTCAAAGACGTGAACTAAGTTTGATCGTCAAACTCATTGAGTACACGAGCGAAAAGGCAACCTTTCATTCATTTGGCACTGGTACATCGAAGACATTTCAAATTTCTTGATGGTAAAAAAACACCATAGTTGCTGCCATTTTTATTTATAATATTAATTTATATATGTTCTTCTCGAAGTTAGTTGGACACGAGAGTTGCCGCTGAAGTTATTGAATCGGGCCTCCGATCAATTTGTCCAAAAGAGATATTCAATATATGCACTTGAATTTTTCGATCAGGTTTACAAGGAGTCGAATTTTTCATTAGACTCCCGACATGGGATGTGGAATTACACGTGTAGTCGTATTTTTTCACTTTGTCAACAAAATTTTATTTTGTTACACTTTACCTATTGAACTCCATGAGTTTCACACGTTCTCGTTCCAGTACTTATTTTTTGTGAAAATAATTATTACAAGAGTCACACTTGATTTTTGAATTTATTTAGTTGCATCTGAATAAATTATATGCCATTTTTTTTTTTGGGATTTCTTATCAAATATTTCCACTAAAATGGACATGATGTGGTAATATGTAAATGGAATTTTGTGAAAACATAAGGCTTTAGGAATAAAATATTAATTTATTCAAAAGGTGGTAATAATTTTAAACTCAGGAGATAAATTGTGACAGAAAAAAAAGGTTTGATTGATAAAATGTAAAAAGGGTCATTTTCTGAATTATTATCCTTTTGAATAAATGTCACTCTACCATTAAATCTTTATAGTTGATAAAACATTAAATTATGCTGTAATGTATGAACTAATCAAGCGAAACTTTAAGAGACTTGAAGGCGATAAATGGAAAAGCAAACCACATTGTACGAATTTTGTCAACCGCACTTGATTGGGTCGTGTTTAATTTCTTGACCAATATAACTTCAAATTTTCAAATAATCGAAGGTGAAATTGATGATGAACTTTCAATTGTCATGGGCTCATGTAATCCTCTGTCTACTTGTGTTACGAAAAATAAAATAAATTTTTATATCTAAA
This sequence comes from Petrea volubilis, assembly GCA_026212405.1. NCBI lineage: Eukaryota > Viridiplantae > Streptophyta > Magnoliopsida > Lamiales > Verbenaceae > Petrea > Petrea volubilis. Next base: position 23,066,446 of record CM047876.1, on the reverse strand, counting down.
AAGTTTATGAAATTAATTTTTAATGTTATAAATTCAATCCACTATTTGTTATTCAAACAAACAAAAAAAAAAAAAAAAAACTCAGCAGTCAAGTTTTTTTTTTGATTGAAATTAATCTTAACTTGTTATACGAGAAAAACTTATTAAATCATTTTTCTTGTAAATTTGTTTAGAATTCTTTAAAATACATCATTTTAACAAATTAATTTTGTGAAAAAATGTAATTATAGTATATATAAATTCATAATAAACAACAACAATTAAATCTTCAAAAAATATTTTTAATAAATAGATTTTTCTACACGTGAATTAGGAAATGTAAGCGAAATTAATTCGTACGTGAATATTGAAAAAAAAAATCAATGTAAGAAACTTCTGGGTAATTTTATTCCAAAAAGACTAAAAGTCAATAATTGAGTTTTTTAGAATGAAAAATTGATGAAATGAGTTTATAGTATTGAAAAATTTATTCGTAGATTTTTTAGATATGAAATAATTTTTTTTTGGGGTAGTAATCTTTTCTAAATTTTTTCTTTTTCTTTTTTCAACTAATAATCCATTTAGAGTTATAAGTTCTAGTTAAATATTTCCCATAGAAAAGGATATATGTATGTCTATTTGGATAATTTATGATCGCATATTTTATACCATTTATTGTTGTAGAAAACTATTTGATGAGGTCAAAACTTGATCAATAACCTGTTTTTGAGAAGAAGGCGATCCACGCAAGGATCAAGGAGGATCTGACTTTGTGGGAATATTGGTTTGAGTCCCCAACCTATCAAGAGATAAACACATGTGAGCTTAACCAGAAGTGTTTTCGGCTAAGGCCCTCCGACACTTAAGTCAACGTAAAAATTGAGAAGAGTAATAGTAAGTATGTATAATACATATCTAATATGACTATCAAGTAGAATATTTATAATAAGCCCAATTTTTTGGAATTAGGTCTGAGTAGGTGACAAAGACACCTAGAAAGTAGCGTTTACATACCAAAAGGAGGTTTCAGGCTATATTGGAGGGTGCAGAGTAGGTCTGCAGATGGCAAGAGACAACTTGGAGTGCTAGCGTACGGAAGATGGTACACAACTGATAAATCGGTGCTGGATTGTTAACTTTATCCTCGAACAGAAACCGAGGTTGAGGAAGGAGATACCCTTAAGGAGGTCATCAATCCCACCATAAGGAGACTGAGGTTGAGGAGAGAGATATCCTTGAGAAGACTATCAAGCTCAAGACATGTGTCGCCTTAAGAGAAGTCCTCGTAAGTGGCCCAAAAATACCCATATATCACTATTCTTCATCATACATGTGTCGTGAGTTTGTATTTTCTCTTTTCAAAACTATAGCTATCGTTCTTGTTTGTTTGTAATTTGTTTGCTTTGCTAAATATATATCCTCGTTATCTTCATTCATTTCATTACATTTCTTGAGTGAGAATTTTGTTTAGTCTCCTTTCATATCCTTAAAAAGAGATAAGCTTCATAATATTCATAATAACAGATCTATAATCTCTTAGTCAAAAAATTGATTGCCACGGAATTAAAAATTTACTTTATTTCTTAATTAATAGAATTTGAGTGCTCAATTAAGTTTTTCTTACTTTACAAATCTGATTTATGAAGTTTCTGATGAGTATACATATTTACATCTAAATGTGTTGCAAGAAAATAATATATAACGAAACAAATATTAAACTTGATTAAATGGCAAACCAAAAAAATATATGAGAAGAATGAACAATTAGTAGGTTTCATCAAATGTAATTATGAACTCAATGAAGAAGAACATATTATGTGAAGTGCCTTACATGACTAACTATCTTCAAAGAATATAAAACAATTGAATTGTAACAAAATGAAAAAAAGAATACCCTTTTCTATAAATATTCGTCAAAATCCAAAAAAATAATAATAAATTTTCAGAAAAATACATATAATAAATATTTAATGCTAGAATTAACCAAAAAAAAAATTGAAAAACTAAATTAATCTTAAAAAAGTTATAATACCCACCAAAAAAATTAATGACAAGAAGTAAATACATAATGCATGGATGAACTGAAATATAATCGTAATAGCCATCATTGTATAAACAAATGAAATATTAGTAGATGTATTCTCACCGAAACAAATTGATGAAATCAGGAGAAATTGAATCGCAAGAATACATTTTTTAAGTCATCAATCAAAAAGCTATAAATTTAATTTTTATGACGGAGTTCCATTTATAATAATTGTTTTAGTAAATGCATTGCTGCTATTTGTTAATTTCTCTAGTTCTATTCACATTTTCTATTATTAATCCATCATGAGTACTTTAAATTTACGATGAAATCTCTATGTCACACATATATATTCCATTAGTGATGCGGTGCTTTTTTGTAGTGGTTCATTGGTTGCTACCTGTACATAAAGGTGAAAATCCTAAAAAGTAAAATAGATGTTTTTTTAATGAGAAAAATTAAATATATAAAATAGAGAAAAATACCTATAACATTCAATAATATCAAGAGGGGTATTTCAGTTATGCTAATTGGTTACACTACTTTTTTGGGTTATATTTTATTTATTTATTTTGGTTTTCTTTTTCATGCATTGCAGTGGATAATTACAAATATATTTGCATCTTGGAACTTCTACTCAAAATTCTCATGGCTAGTCTTCCATGTCCGGCTTGAAAACAAAGTTCGGCCATCATATATAGTTTAAGTCTCATCACATAACACTCCTTTAATAAGTCAAGAGAAGAGGGGATAAAAAGATTGCCACCATGCATCTAGCTATTAGAGAATTAAGTAGTTCATTAATTGCAATATTATTTTCCTTTAATTTATTCCATGCACCTTAATTAGGCTGCTCTAATATAATACTAGTGTAACGGGACAACTTATTTATATGTATGATATAATCAAATTGTTAAATTTAATAGCATAAAATTAAATTTTTATTAAAATTTATATAAAACATATATCTTTCTAAATCATTTTTAGTATTTGTACTATCTTTTTAATTATTCATAATATATCTATTAAATTTACTATAAGGTGTAAATTAAATTTAAAATAAAATTATGGTTTTGATTAAAAATATATAAAGTAGGAAAAAAAAAAGGAATGTGAGAGGAGAGGGATGAGAAAAGAAAAGGAAAAGAAATTAATGACATTTGGAAAGTTCACGATTAAACGCATAAAAATTAATTAATAATTATTCATGAATATATCAGATAGAATCCTTTATTTGAAAATGATGTTTCATCTCTTATTTCAAAATTTACAATTATGACATATATATAAAATTACTTTTTTAATTACACACTAGATATAGGATCTTTACACTTGAGTTGCGATTGGTAGGAAGATAGAATTACACATGATATGTATCCCATGGGATTTATTTTTCAATAATGCTAATCAACATAATTCATTTTATTGTTCGGTAATAATGAAAATGATGATTGATATCTATACCCAATTCTTAAAATATATTTGGTAGGTCGATGCGTCCATTAATTTTTACTCGATCTCTTGAATACCTTTCCACTTATTATGAAAAAGAAAAAAAAAACCGCATCCATATTTCTTTTTCAGATTCTTGACATCCATTTATTCCTCCTAAATTACATTTTTTTGGGCTGTACATGTATATAATTATAATTAATTATGTCTGGCTTAACATGATATTTGAACCATGCATTTATGATCTATCAAATGAGACGTGCAAAAGCCAAAAATTGAAAATAAAATAAATAAATAAATAAATCTTGAAGAATATAGTCTTTATTCAAATTTGGATAGCGATTTCATTAAAATGGAGCATATCCACAAGACCGTTGGAAAGTTTAACAAGAAAATTTTTAGTTCAATAATATTAAATTTAATAAGAAAATTATATATATATTTTTATCCATAATGAAATGCGTGATTAAGGAGGAATAAATGAATTTCAAGAATCTGAAAAAGCAATCATTGGAATTTTAACTGACATCAGATCATGTCTAATTGATAGACAAATTAAAATCAGTTTACACAATCAAAAAACAAGAAAATATGAATATATCCACTGTTGTAAATATCTTTATATATAAAAAAACAAAAGAAACCCATTTTGCCTCAATAAAATAATCCAATGAACAAACCATGAACTTCAAACTTAGTGCTCTACTAGTTGAAACTATTTCGTTGTAATGCTCTTTATAATGGAAAATTTACAGTAGATACCTTTGCAAATAATTCGTGCTCAATTGATCGCCCAAACTCTATCAGAAAAGGAGAATATGAAAAACTAAATTAAGTGCATAAAATAATACAAATTTAGTTGAAATGATTATTTGAATATAAATATAATTAACCATCCTCACCAAATTTCTCTTCTTTGAAGACGCCGGTAAAATTGTGTAAGAGAAAAAATAAAATAAAAGTAGGCCTTGATTTGTGGAATTATATAAGAAATGGGTAAAAATACAAATAAACAATGTTCAACCAATAGATACTATCATAAGAATAAGCCATCCCACCCTCCTCGTAAAATATGAATCACAAAAATGCAAATGATTAGTAAACGAGTCGAAAATTAATACCAAACCATCAAGCTAGCTATCAAACATATTAATGGGGTTGATCCCCATTAATTCTCACATATACATACTTACCAAATACTTCCTTAATGTATATACATGAATTAGAATAAGTGATGAAATGCAATTGAAATGAAAGTATCCGAGGTTACAAGAGCCTTAAGAGAACGTTATGAATTTAACCGAAAATACACCAATACTATGTACAAAACTCAAAACACAGTGACACAGTACATATATACATACATATGTAATATGTAATACACATATACACCATGTGTATGCGAGTTTCTACACAAAACTTTAATCAAAACAGAAATTAAAGATAAAGTAAACCCTAATAAATGAAAACAAACTTTGATATTTCCATACAAAACAAGCTTAAATAATTTCCCAACAATTTTGGCCTATTTCTTGCGATTCTCAATGAATATTTCTCCTCATATGATAATCCACAATACCCCCCCAAAAAAAAGGGAGAATGAAAATTAAGTCCCACAGCAGAAATATACATGTAAAATTAAGTAGAATAATTTAATTAAAACCATTGATCCAGTAATTAATCCAAAAACCTCACCAAATGAAGGAATTAGAACCCCTTAATTATCTATCCAGACAGATTAAAACTGCTGTAGGCTTCCCATACCTTGCCGCAATACTCAAACTCCGCAATCTGCTCATGCTGCAAATCAACAAAATAAAACCCAACAAATAAGCAAGATTGTTAATTAAACCCTAGATTTCAAAAAAAAAAACAATAAATAAATATGAAAATAATTAGACTCACTTGATGGGAAATTAATCCAGCATTTTCCTGGTAATTATGCAATGGGTTCCAAGTCGTCACCGAGTAGGGCAAGGGATTGATCCGAGTTTCATCCGAGGTGAACTCGTCGAACTCAGCCGCGGCCTGCATCGGAACTCGGGAGCTCCCAGCTGACTCGTTGTAGCTTTTACTGAATAATTGTTCATCAAATATCTTTGGTTGAGGAGTAATTTCACCGAGCCGTCTTTTTTGACTTGTTCTCTCTCTAGCCCTCTCTCTCGCTCTTGTCCTCGACTCCCTCGCAACTGTAGCTCGAGCCACTTTAACGTTATTTTTCCTACTCCTTTTTGTTTTGGTGGCCGGTGGTGGGCCGGGAGCGACGTCGTCTTCGGCGGCGGCTGTGGCGGTGGTGGAGTGGTTAGACGACGACACGACCTCGCAGCCGTCGGAGGAAGTGGATACCGATCCGCTGTGCGCAGTTGCACCCATGTTGAGGCTGCACCTGCCTCCACCGCCGTTGGATGATGATCTGGCCAGCTCTCTGATGGCGGATCGTGAGTTTTTGAGCAGCCAGTCCACGGTGCGGCTGGCTTTGTCGTACCCTAGCAAATCCTGCAGGTCGAAGAACTTTCTAGCGACTTCGAGAGACAACCTCATCCGTCGGTCTCTCGGCCCGCGGGCCGTGTTGATCTTGCTGTGCCTGTCTTTCTTGCAACATCGTTTTCGTACAGCCGTTGTCGACGCCGGTCGTTGTTCCTCCAAGGCGGCGGCGTTTTCGTGATTTGCTTCGGGGGCAGCTGCGGCTGAGGTGGCGGGCGTGTTGGCGTGATGATCGGGTTTGTGTTGGTCGAAAATGTCGAGGAATTGGCGGTAAACATCCTCGTATTCCATGTGGATATGAGGAGAGGTGGGGAAGTTAAAGAAGAAGTTATTATTGCAAGGGTCATCATGTAATTTGGAGGTGGTGGAAGAAGTGTTATTAATGTCATTTTCCGGAAAAGGGGGGGTGTAATTGCAATTAGTGCTGTTAGAGGAATGCATCTTATTCTTCTGCTGCATATAGCTATAGAGCTATCTATGAGTGAGACTTGTTGCTATGCTCTTATGCTGGTACTTAAATTAGTACAAATATCATGAGGGGCTTATAAAGAAGGTAGTTGTGATTGTTATGTGCATATTGTGGGATTTAAGAAGGGGTGATATGATGAGTACTTTTGGTTGAAAAGGACAGCTTAAGCTTTACAGAAATCATATTATGGTGGGAGCGTTCGTGTATTGGGGTTTCTGTTTGACATATTTTCTTGTTGTGTTGGTGTGGTTGTGGGTGGATGTGTGTGAGAGCATGGTGGTTTTTGAGAAAGACAGGCATCGAGGAACTAAGCTAAGCTAAGCTAAGCTAGGAGGGCATGTCATTACTTTATGGGTGACATATACTTTGGTCCTCATAGCTACGCCACTCACATTCACTATGGTGGACAAGTTGATTTTTCATCCAACTTTATATCCAAGTGAAAGGGTATTCTTGGTAATTTGTGTTACAAATCAACTGAATTTGAAAAGACATGACTTTCAAGGACATTCCAACATTTTCCACAAAGAAAATGAAAAAGAGACATCCCAACATTTAATTAAAAAATACTTTTATTGTAAAATAAGCACCTTTTATCCAACAAAATTTTTTAAATAATAAAATATCTCAAGACTCTCGCAAAAGAAAATTATGCGATGAGTCATATTAGAAGTATTGATGAGGCACTTAGTACCCACTGTTTTCAAGTATCTGGAGAACAACGCCTCATAAGACCCAACCTCCATGTATGTTCAATAGCGGATTTAGCATCAATGAATGGTATTGTTTTTGGGAGTGAAAATCATGTGTCTCTTACCATTTTTTGATTCGAGAGCTTACGATATAATATTATTCCCTTACATTGAAAGGAGTCTAGAAATTTGATAGCTTATAAATTCAAATATTCCTTCCTACCAATTGAAAGGAGTCTAGAAATTTGATAGCTTATAAATTCAAATATTCCTTCCTACCATATGAGGCACCCTTCCTTGTAAAGGATAAAACTCAATATTGAATTTAAGTATTTGAGACTTGATAATAACTCATAGAGTTCTATATTCTGTGGAGCAAATAATAGCTAACATATTTCACAAAAGTTGACATGATAAGAGTTTGAACAGTTTGAGAGGTAAAATGTGGATTGCTAAAGCACAAGACTATGAGATGGTTATAAAATGTAAAATGTAATTAGATAGTTCAAGTAGAAGATGAAAACCGATTGTTAAAGCACATTTAATACACTCATCCTTAAATATAAACAAGGGTCAACCTAATAGGTTTCATTATGGATGATACAATTCACTGACTCATTTCCATTATTTTCAAAGTTGAAATTGATACTATAACAAACTGAAAACTTTAGAAGGCCGATATCAATATAGTTTAGTGTAGATGGCCACATTAAATCATATTACATCTAAAATACACTTATCCTCATATACAAATAAAGGTCAATCTAGCTAATAGGTTTCATTATTGATGATATGACCCACTAACTCAGTCTCACTATCTTTAAGGTCGAATAATTAAAATTAATATAACAGATTGAAAACTTTAAAAGATCGAAGTGAATGTAGTACGTATTTAATATGATAATACGACCCACTAGCTAGTTTGGCCCCACTATCTTTGCCGAAAGCCTTCTTGAAAAAAGGCATGCAAGACAACACAAAGTGTTTGCTAGAGACCTTGTTCTATTCCCTCAAATTTGGTTGGTTACAAATGAAAGTCTAGCTCCTATTTATACTTGTCACTCCTTCGAGATGGAAATTATTTCATAGAGTTTTACACACTTCTACATAACTTTATTATGTACAAGTATATATATATTCTGAAATTGTGGAAAATGTTTTGCTCGCCCATTTTTAGTATGGATATTAATTGTGGCTCTCTAATTTGGTCTCATTATCTTTAAGGTTGAATAGTTAAAATTGATGTGCCAAGTAAAAACCTCTAAAAGGGTGAGTTCAATATCGTAGATTGATCTCATTATCTTTAAATTTGAATAGCTAGCATTGATGTGTCAGGTCAAGACTTCTAAAAGGGTGAGTTCAATATCGTAACTTGGTCTCATTATCTTTAAGTTTAAATAGCTGAAATTGATGTGCCAGGTCAAGACCTCTGAAAGGGTGAGATCAATAGGTTAATTTGTGATTGATCTGAAAGTCAAGAGATTCTATTTCTAAATATATATATATAAGGTGTATGGAATCAAGTAGAACTTTATTTTATTTGACTAGCTCAACAATGTTCATGTGCATAAATTTCGAATATACAATTGGTTTACAATTATACTACAAATATATTCTTAGCAAATTAAATCTCATACCCACCTAAATATGTATATAAAACATGTTAATAAACATGCAACGAACTATTTAAACAACGGACTTGATCTCTAAATCTCATTGTGCAGTATTTAACTCTTGTTCGTTCTTTATGAAATTAGTTAAGTTGGCCTTCCCGAAAATACTTATGTATATATGTGAAGAACTTGAAAAAAAAAAAAGCACAAAACAGGAAACCAATTATTCACTAGAAAGCTTGTTGTATTCACTCAAACTTGGATGGTTACAAATAAAAGTATAGCTCTTATTTATACTGCCACCTCTTGAATGGACAGTGAAATTAACTAAATCTGACAGCTACGCTTCACTTTCTACAAACTTCTATAAGATATTTATAATTAAATGAATATTTTTGAGAAAATATTTATAAGTGAATGTTTAAAAAAAATATTTTGTAAAGTTCTACGCTATTCTATCTAACCCAATTCACTCAAGTATAGTATAATCATGGGAATTTGTTAGTAGTACTTAAATCAATCTATTTTACTTGTCACTAATTCACTCAGTATAGTATAATCATGGGGCAATTAGCACATTGCACCCTCTAAATATACTTAAATGATCTTATGCAACTTAAAATTGAATTTTTGGCATTTTGCACCCTTAAAAACACATTAGCTTGGCACTTTGCACCCTATAAAATTTTCCACTGGAAATAATATTCGGCCAAAATTAAAAGGGAAAATTGGATATTTTAAATAAAAATAAATCAATAAATTAACAAATTGAACGTCTACTTCTTCCTAAAAATTAGGACACAATACAGAAGAATTGGAGAAAAAAATTGAAGGCAAAGAAACTCATCTTGACAGCTTGAGCGTTTCTCAATATCTCTTCAACTTTTCATCTAATTTCTAACAACAAATTAAAGAATCTTGACTATTGAAGTTAGATAATAAACAATCATGAAAATATTAAAAGAAGATGATGATGACGAAGTTGCTTTTCACATTGAGAATAGACTATAAATTAAAATATCTCTTTTTTGCTACTTTTTGTTGGTTTTTTATTGAACTATGTGATATCATACACAAGTTCGTATCATTATCACTTAATGACAACCTTATTCCAAGAGGCTATGAGGTATTTTTAAAGTACTAGCAAATATGACCTTGCTAAATTGAATCAATCTTTTAGTATTGAAGGTATTAAATTTAGGATGAATTATTGGTAATAACTAGGCAAAGTTTTGAATATACAAGATTATCTTTTAATTTTCATATTACCTTTTGAATTTTAGAGATTTTTTAATTTGGGATAATTGCTTTTTTTGTTCTCTATATTTAGGGTGTTTTCGATTTTGCTATCTCTGTTTCAATTTTATCAATTTTGCCCTCTTCGTTTATAAAATTTTTCAAATTTGTCCTCTCCGATTATTAATATTTCGATTGCCGTCCGATTTTAAACATAACATATCGCCGGTGATGACATAACGATTTTCTGGCCATTTATGGTGATGACCGGCTAAATAGCAATTTGCGATCAGAAAATTACCATATCATCACCGATTAAAAGTTATATCCAAAATCGGACAACAATCAAAACATTAATAATCAGAGATGACAAAATTGAAAACTTTGAAATGAAGAGGGCAAAATCGAAAATAGGCTAAACCTAGAGAATATAAATTGCAATTATCCCTTTTAATTTTGGCCGAAATATTATTTCCAGTGAAATTTTTTTATGAAAATGGGTGAAGAGTGCAAAGAGTCAAACTAATATATTTTCAATGGTGCAAAATATCAAAATTTAAATTTTAAAATGTATAGTACCAATTAAGTGTATTTAGAAAATACAATGTACCAATTTTCCTATAATCTTGGGAATTTGTTAGCGGCTCTTAAATCAATTATTTTACTTGTCACGCCTTAGAACTACCCCGTTGAATGTGAGAGAATTTGTTAGTAGGACAATCAATCTATTGTACTTGTCATGCCCAGGCCTAACCCGTTAATTGTGAGGGTTGCCTCAAAATTTATTGAAATTGAGTTATGAACAACTTTTGAATTGATATATCCAATGAATGCATTTTAATTATTGGGCCAATTTTCTCTTGATTTCTTCATATGGGATGGGATATTACAACGCTTTTCATCACGAGTTTCCGATCTCAAAATTCAATGTGATTCCATATTGTAATAGTTTTTGTTATACGAAATTAAGGCAGGATTTTATTTTATTTAACTAGTTAAACCATGGCCATTAAATAATTGTAATACATCAGTTAAAATACATTAATACACGGAGATATATTACAAAAATATTTTTAGCAAATTAAGTTTCATGCTATACTAAATATGTATATAAAATGTATTAACAAACATGTAATGATCTATTCAAGTGAAATGACAATTTGTGCACAATTCAATTAGATGAGGTAAGGGTTGTGTACAAAATAATTCAATGAACAAGGTAAGTGGTCTCAAGCTAAGTGTCAACACAGAGAATGTGGATAGCAATTAGCATAGCGTGTTTGGAGGACGAAAGCGAAAGGAATTGAAAAGCTATGAGGAGCAGCAGGAGCAGAAACAGCTATAGATATATTGCTGGAAATGGGAATTGATGAGTGGACAGGATTGAACTTGTGTTTGAATTGAGCCACTTCAATTCACGTGATGCCAAGCGGGTCAGGTCAGGGCTTTTTAATGAAATGAAATGAAATGTCCACAAAAAAGCATTTAATTCCATATACATACAACATTATGTATGTATGTATATGTAACACGCTTGCGCAGATTTTTCCACAATCATCATCTCTTATTCACAGTGACAAAATGGAGCAATTACTCTCTCTCTCTCTCTCTCTCTATGGAGATGATTTAGGGTTTCTGTGCACACCAAAGTGTCCACGTGGGGCAGGCTCAACCTAGACAAAAGGACAATTATATGGCATATATAAACTAGCCAGGGCCCTCCCTCTATGTCTAATTTCGCTTTTGACTACCCATGTCGCTTTCAATAAAAAGAGAACCTCATCTATCCCAATCCCTCTCACAGTACGCACACCCCCTCCCCCCCTCTCTCTCTCTCTCTCTCTCATACCTACTA
>CM047876.1:23010410-23054140 GCA_026212405.1 Petrea volubilis | reverse complement strand
ATTTTGGGGAGCAAAGTGAAATTTTAACCAAAGAAATAAGGTATCATTGACACGTTTCGCAGTTCGCCGAACAAGATTGGCCCCACTAATTCATTGGCACCGGGTCACCACGTCCACCTTCTTTATCTCGATCAAGACCAAAACCCTCTCTACCATGATTTGCTTCTTGATTCTTTGAAAGAAAAAAAAACCCTTGTGGAGTATTCAATTGAAAGCGGCCCATTCAATTTCTCCATTATCCTCTTGATCATCATCTAATTTCAACATCTAATGCCGAGTTTCCCCCAAATGGGGATTTAAGATTTTGAAATTACTGTTGATGAATTCATGAAAAGTTCTCATGTTTGGGAGACACTTCTTACTCTTTCACCAGGCGGGTTGCTGTTTTTTTCGCACCAATTCAGTTTTCATGGCCGATTTCTGGACATAATTGAACATGTTTAATGCTAGTGTAGAGCTATCGGAGGTAATCGTTTTGGTATTTGGCTGGTGATTTTTGTTTTGGGTTCTCGATAGTCATCTGAAAGTAAGTTGGGGTGCAAATGGCTATGGTCATGAAAACCCGTAATATGTTGGAGGGTTTGGTGAAAGATGGATCATTCAAGTGGTTGGCGAAAAAGCGAAGCTGGTTCGATGAAGAGATTGAGGAAATGGGAAGGTCTCCGTCTGCTGGGATGAACTGGCTGCCGGAGCTCTCACCTCCAGCGAACGTCGTGGTCCGAAGATGCTCAAAGTTTGTTCTCTGCCTTAATTCTGCTGTCTATTTTGTTTTTTCTATACGAATCCGTATTTTTTTTTGGAGTTTTTGGCGATGAGAATGGTTGTGTTGCTCTGCATTAATTGTGAAGGAGGTCATCATTACTTCTTAGTCTTGATGCTAGAAAATGTGAACCAAATTTGTGTTATGGTCGTGGAGTTGATTCGATCAAGGTTAAAAGATACTTTGTCCCTCCAACCCATGACCTGTATTTGCATTTTGCCAATCAAACTTTGTTTTTTTGTCTGGTTACACTTTGCCATATGCACTATACAAAATTTACACAATCATATTCTATTATATTCTGGTTGAATAATTAGTTGGAAATACATCACATGAGCTGCACCGGGAACATTAAGAGTGTTAGGTTGGTGGAGTAATCAAGCAGAAATTCTTTATGTGAGGTTTTTTGAGTTGATTCTTCCACCAAATTATAGCAATAGATGGTTATATGTGAGTTTGGTATAGTATAGACGGCAAAGTGTAACTGAAAAAAAAATTGGTGGAGTGCTAAAACAAGTACATGCCGAGGGAAAAATATCATCTTTCCCACTTGTCTTGAATCTTGATGGGTGTGGAAAATAGGTTTGTGAGGCTGATTTCCGTTGGTAATCATAATGTTAGCACTGGAATGGATTCATAATTGGTTCAGGGAATGGGTTGTAAATTGGTCGGATTGAAACCGGGACAGATATGACTTGTAAATTCAAACTCAGAATGCCAATAGTCAGTATTGTATGGGAAATCATTCAAGATAAAAGAATTAATGATATTATTGCAGTACATGCCCCTAACTCCTTCATACAGTATCCTCATTGCCAAAATACATGAATATCGAAGCTCCTAATTCTAGTCCACTAAAAAATACTCCATTACCTTGAACAAGTGAATAGTATTAGTGAGCTGGGGAGTTCTTCACTTGGCCGCTTGCCCAATGCTGATAATAAATCAATGCTCTACAAGTTAATAACCGATGAGAACCCATAAGAAAGTCAGCTGAATCACCCAAAACCCTATCAGGATAGTGTCTTCAGTTTGAGCGAAGATTTTGACTGAATTGGATAAATCCCTTACAGAAACACATAACAGGATTTGCTTGCAACTGAAATTCACTTATGTCCTCTGGTTTGAGCAAAGATGTCAATCGAATTGAATAAAGGCCTTAGTACTCACACATTGAGGGGCTTACTAACAGAGCATGTCAGTGAGTAAAGAAACTAGTGGTGTAGTCTGAGGAGACAACATGCTCTATCACAAGATAAAAAGATCTATGAGATAGCAGAAAGGGAATTGCACAAGCTGGTCACTGAATTTGCTTTGAGGGGTAACTATTCGAAGACCGGAATCTAGATAAGGCTGCCAAGAATGGTAATTAGGAAAACTTTTCAACTTGGCAAACAAGAGTAGTTTTGTGGTTGAAAGTAAAAGTTAGTTAGGCCTCTAGACACCCACTGACATTTGACATCATGGATTTTGTTGATGGTGTATGCTTGAGCATTGGAATATAAGCCTGAGAGTAGCCTTTTCTTCTTCAGTATTGGGATTTAGGTGAGAAGATTTAATTGTTAAGAAGAAATGGCAGTTATTAGATTGTTGTTTCTTTGAATAATTTACATCATAAGATGAATGTGCCATATGGTATTGCTATTATGCTTGACCTTAATGAACAGTTTAAACTGGTTATTTATTCACATTCTTTTTTAAATTTCTGAAACCTTGAACAAATGGCCCACTTCTTGAAAACTTTACAATTATCAACTGCAAAATTTCAATTAAACAGAACGTTGGTTTGATGTTTTCTGTATACGTGCTCTTGTATTAACTGTCTGTTCACTTATAAAATGTTGCAGAATCCTTGGCCTTTCTATGTGCCAACTTCGAGAAAACTTTGATGCAGAGGCTTCTGGTCCTTTAAAACATCAGTCAAGCTTTGCACGGAACTTTTTGGAATACTGTTGCTTCATGGCTCTTGCTCGGTCGATACAAGAAACTGGTTATCTGGATGACAGCAAATTTCGGCGCCTTACATTTGACATGATGATTGCTTGGGAGTCTCCTTCATCTGCCAGCGAACCCTTTCCCCATGTATGTTTTCCGAAGTTGGAATAGCAGGATTCATATCCGAGTCTATGTTGATTACTATCAGCTTCATTTTGTGCTTACTTAACTCATTATTCTCAAGTCTTGAGGAAAATACTTTTGCATCATTTAAGGAGTGGAAAATTGGTTGGCAAGTCTTTTTAACTTTTTTCGTTCAGAACTGGTAACATCTTGCATGCCTATCGTATTTCTTCAGTTGGATGATGATGATGCCACAATTGGAATTGAGGCTTTTTCTCGTATTGCTCCAGCAGTTCCTGTTGTCGCTAATGTGGTTGTCAGTGATAAAATATTTGAGGTGCTTGCAGCTTCAACTAACAATCGGCTTCATTTCTCTGTCTATGATAAGTACCTTACTCGATTGGAAAGGTACTACCTACCACTGTGGCATTATCATTAGCTGCTTATTTCTGATGGGTAAAAGGTGTGCAAAGCTTGCGTCTTGTTTGATTGCCATTATGAGTGTGCGGTAAATTGTGCACTAACATATCTAAAACTAAATGGCTGTTTGTGAAGAATTCTGTCTTTTAGTTATAGATTTTGCGAACTTCAAATGTTTGTAATTGATATAGCTTTAACAATGATGTGAGCAGTGTTGCATCTTTTCTACTCGAAGATTAGAAAGCTCAAATTATAGCAAAACTACTAAGATGTGTTCAACCTTTGAAGCAGATATATTATTTATTTTCCAGTTATTTGACCAGTGAATGTGTAGTACCTTCAACCCAAATACTCAAGCTACACTTTCATTACTCTTCATTAAATTGACAAACTTCGAGGATTAACCATATGAGTAGTGAGCTGACTGAGACGCTGATGGTCCTTCTTGTTGGTGTCCTCGATGAAATTGGGGTCCCATGTGGTAAAGTACAAGAATTGTGTCTGGTCATGCCATTTAGAGCCAATTTTGGCCAAAGCCAATTCCATGACTCTGTAAATGGAAGCATATATGGCTGCACTTTGATGGTTCCTACTTCCTAGAGTAGTTTACATGGGTGTGGTTGGCTTTTCAAGTGAGCTTTTCATTTTTGATTCACCTACTCTGAAGGTTAGTTTCTCATATTCCTTCATGCCTTATGGGCTTTGTTTGCTAGCTACTGATGATTATTTCTTAGCTCTTCTCACCCTATTCCAAGACCCTTTAAAAAGGCTGGGAGGTCATTGAGACTTGCGACTGTCGTAAATACATTGTTTTGTCAGCAGTAAAATGGCCAACTTAAAATCAGAGCATTAATGGTTTCTATTTCCTATTCTTACCCACGAAGGACAGTGGTGATCTTTTTAGCCGTACTAGTTCTTTACTAATGTATTTCTTCCATGTTTTTCAGGGCAATAAGAAAGTTACAGTCTCAATCTGAATCTTCTCTCCTTTCTTCGCTACGGTCTGGAAGAGGGGAGAAAATCCTGGAAGTGGACGGTACTGTCACAACTCAGCCGGTTCTTGAACATGTGGGTATTTCCACATGGCCTGGTAAGTTGTGATATAAATTTAACTAAAGTTAGGAGTTGGTAACTGGGAGTTGGGTTTTGGTACTTGGAGGTGTTTTCTGAAGAGGTGTGGCTACATGATTGTCATTGCAGGACGTTTAACTTTGACTGACCATGCTCTATACTTTGAAGCTCTTCGAGTTGTCTCTTATGATAAAGCAAAGGTATACGATCTTGCCGACGATTTGCAGCAAGTTGTTAGACCTGAGCTCACTGGGCCATGGGGAACCAGACTTTTTGACAAGGCTGTCTTCTATAAATCAATTACATTGTATGGCCACGGTGCATGAATATCATTTCTCATAATTTTAAAAATAGGTATTGCATGTGCTTAATTCATTTTATGTTGTGGAAAGCTTATTAATTCTTTAGGATTTTTCTTTTTTTTCCTTCTTTTAATGTAGATCAGAGCCTATTGTAATGGAATTTCCAGAGCTTAAAGGTCATACGCGTCGTGACTATTGGTTAGCTATTATTCGTGAAGTTCTATATGCCCATAGATTTGTGCTTAAGTTTCAGATCAGTGGTGTGGAGCGAGATGAAGTGCTTCTGAAAGCTATATTCGGGATTCTTCGAGTTCAAGCCCTTAAAGAAATGAGTTCAACTTTCACACTTTGCTATGAGACTCTTCTTATGTTCAATGTTTGTGATCAGCTTCCACGAGGGGACCTAATTCTTGAAAAGCTTGCAAACATGTTAACCATGAAGGAGATGGACAGAAGAAATACAGTGAAATCTGGAAGTGGGATGTATTCAATCTCTGCTTCATCTCTTGCTTCTAGTTTGGGGTTTGTTTTTGGTACAACGTCTGGCATGGCTAATGACAGTGGACTGCTGGTTGGTGAAATTGCTGTGGGAGAAATGACACCATTGGAGAAAGCATGTTAAAGAAGCTAGAAGCAGCTATGAAACCGTAGCAGTTGCACAAGCTTCAGTTGATGGAGTTAAAGTGGATGGCATTGACACGAATTTGGCTGTGATGAAGGTATGGTTATTAATTCTTGTTTGAGATATGAAATATTTTGTCTTCTCTACTAGCTTAAGCTTTTAAAAGAGGTGGCCATTCAATATGGTATTGGAGAGTTAGCCTTTAACCGCCATCCATTTATGAGAAGAGTGTCGCATGCAAGGCTTGACAAAAGAAGTCTGACTGCATATCAGGGTCCATGTCAGAGAGATTGAATATTTGATATCTCTTGTCTGTATCAGCTTAAACCTTAGATGTGACAACCGTTAAATATGGTATCAGAGCCCCTCATCTAAGAAATCAAGCTTTCAAATGAGGCAGTGACTCAACAATTTTACTTGAGAATGCTTTCTCTTATATTCTGCGGGATTTTGAAGGTTGAGACATCGCATTCTTTGCCACTCACAAGTTTTGACATGATTACCTAGATGTGATGTGGATTCCCCTAAATAGTCCTGGTATATAATTTGCACAACTTGGTGACTAGTTGTTGGATTGTTCTCACATGAGCTTGACTTGCGCTTTCCAAAAATTTCTGTCACTTTTCAAGTACAAGTGTTCTTAGGGTGTAAATAAAATTGCAGGAACTGCTTTCTCCCATGATGGAATGCTGGAATTGGCTCCTTTTTCTTCTCCATTGGGAAGACCCTTTGAAATCCCTGGCATTCTGTTTGGTTTTTTCGTACATTATTTGCAGGTGAGTACAATTTCTTTGAGCAATTATGATGTTTAGATAATAGATTTCTGGCTAAGATGCATGCCTTTTCTGTCCTCTTCCATCTCTTTATTATTGCTTATGGTAAACAAACGATTTCCTGACATCTTTCAAAGGCCATGCCCTAATACCAATAAACTTTATTACCCATTTATCACTTAATTGATACTTAATTTATTTGATCCTGAAAAAATAACCAAGGCTTGATTGAGATCCAAGGGCGGATGGTATTCTCTTTTCTCTTACTTTTCTTGTTACTTGATATATCACAAAGATGTGTGCTATGTTGTATTTCCTGGATAAGTGAAGGTGATTAGGTAAGCCAACACCATCCTCTTTTGTTATACGTTTGAGAGAAGATGGTATACTTTATCTGCAAATGATTTGAAGTTAACCTAAAACTTATAAATTTGTTTAACAAATTAAATGCCAGCAAGTTTATGCATCAGGTATTCAGGCTGGATATAAGTTGCCTGAAATCTTATCCTATAGAAAGCTCTATCCTGCTTTTTGTGGGCCTGCAGATTCAGTCTGAAGTATGTTGAATGTTCATTGGCCTAGTCAATTTCATATCCGATCTTCTGATGGTAAAGTTGAGCAGGCCAAGCTAGCTGCTAAGTCCTTTGGTGCCCCAGTTACTAGTGGCATATACCATCAAGGGTATTCTGAAACTTAAGTCTAAGGAATAAATCCACCTGAGTATAGTGAATCGGTTCAACCAAATAAACACAATTTAGTCAAGCTTTCACCCAACTCCTTAGTTTGGGCTAGTTAATTAACCTAACCTGAGGTTTGTCCATTTACTGATATGGCTAACGGCTATTGTTTGTGAGTAGATGTCGGTTCACATGAGGCCTCAAGATACGCGGTGAATCGAAAATTTAAATATTTTAACTTCCACATAATGCAGTGCATCACTGCAATATGTAAAGTTAGTTACAAAACTTATAGTCTGTGAGCCTATCTAAGCTGTTGCTTCGCATTGATTGACTTTGCATTTTGATTTCACTATAAGAGAGGGATAAGAGAAATACCTCTCTTCTCTTCGGTGACATGGGTAGAAATGCTAATTAATTCGCAATCTCAATTATTTTGGGGTATCGATCGACCACTTGATAGGACTTTGCTTTAGAGGCCCAAGCAAGCCTCCTCCAAAGATTAGTCCATGCGATGCAAACACAGTATTCTCTGTATGCCAGTATGTTGGAAGTCGATAATTTGTTTTTAAGAGAATACTCAAAACTCTTTTACATGTTTATGGAACTTCAGAACACTCCTCATACAAGTATTTGGCTTGAATATTTTCCCAAACAGTTTTTGCAAATTTACCAAGTCCCTTGAATTAATTTAGAATTAGTTCAAGCATATGTAGCAAAATGGGAGAAGAAAAAAACTAAAAAAGAAAAAAGAAGGAAAAAAAGGGTGAAAGTGGGGTGGCTGGTCTGTTCTCCAATTAGCCCTCACTCCTTCAATTCTTACAACGTGTGTTATAGATTTTCATTCAAGCTCCTCCTTAGGTTTTCCTTTGGGGATGCAAGTGAATTGGTTTTTGGACAAAGGAATCATCTAAGAAGTGACTTACTTCTTTTGCAGAGGATGGTTAGGCTACACGTTTGCGACATTCCTCATCCTTTTTGCGCTCTTCATGTTGCTTAACCGTTTCTCTGGCCAAGGAAGACCTGTTGATCAATTAAAGGTAATAGCACCACCTGCGATGAACACAATGGAGCAGCTTTTGGCCGTTCAAAATGCAGTCACCCAAGCTGAAGAGCTAATAAAGGATGGAAACATTGTTCTTCTTAAATATCGTGCATTGCTACTGTCCATTTTACCACAGGTACCATTTCGTCGTTGCTCTGTTCTTGTGACTATCTCTGTCTTTGAAGACTCTTAATGGGCACATTATATCGACAACCCTGAAATTTTAACATTTTGTTATTTGAGACTGGATCTACATAAGTAATGACGGGCCGGGACAGAAGTAGCTAATTGGTTCAAATCATTTCCGCTAAAGGGCCGATATTTTTAAGCCAAAAGCAGTAACTGGGACAAAATGAAACCGATAATGGAACTGGTTGATGTACTTTTGACATGTACTCCATCCCAAAGCTCCCCATTTATCTGTATGGAGTTTACACAAAAGTTGAATAAGTGAAAGTTCCAACTTTAGAGTATTGCTCTTCTAAGTACTCTTTTAGAGCTCCTGGTGTCAAATCATTACTTTGGATAATTGGGTTTTGGTAAAATTTTCTACTTTAGGAAATCAATCCTTGTTCTGGGACACCCCAAGAAGGAAACAGGAAAGATAAATGTGGGAGAAAGGGACTATATCATTTTACCTTATCTCTTTGTTACCGTATGTGCTTACCCCTAGTCTCGGATTTTACTTGTGCATAACATTATTCCATATATATCCAATGTTCAGGCGACCGAGAGATTTGTAGTCGCTGTTTTGCTTGTGGCTTTGCTTCTGGTTTTTGTGCCTGTTAAATATATTGTTCTACTGGCTTTCTTGGAAACATTTACTGGATATGCACCACCAAGAAGAGCCAACACCGAAAGATGGATGAGAAGATTAAGAGATTGGTGGTTTAGCATACCTGCAGCTCCTGTACTTCTTGAAAGAGTTAATGAAGACAAAAAGAAAAAGTAATGCAAATATGATGTATGAAAACAATGTACATCTTTTGTTTCATTAATTTTTTTTTTCTCTCCCTAATATAATCATGTGACTGTAAATATGTAAACATGTGTGACTGTAAATATGTAAACTGCATATGTATAAATAAGGACTGTGTGCTCTGTTAAGGAAGGGAAGTTTTTACTTGGTGGATATTTACATTAAGAACCCCAATTTTTGGGTATTTTGCGTTTTGGGCACTCAGCCTTTGTGAATGTATGACTGAGATATCCAATTTTTACTGTTTTTGCAATGATGTCCTTTTTTATTATTTTGGTGGAATAATCCAATATTCTTCGGAATATTCGTAAATATTTCACGAAGATTCCACTAGAATAGTGGAAAAAAGACCATCAATGCGTAAATAATAAATGTTGGGTACCATAATCGGGCATTTGCAAAAATTGGGGTATCAATGTGTAAAACATCTTAAAGGTTGGAGTGCTTGACGCAATATGCTCTTGTCCTTATCATTTTCATCTTTATCAAAGAGAGAGTTAACTAGAAATACAAGTATTGTATGGGCAAGTGAAAATGAAACCATGTCTAGAGTAGGGATGCAAATGAGCCGAGTCGAATCTTGGCTTTTTTCGAGCTCGAGCCCGGCAAGCTAGGAAAAACAGGCTTGAGCTCGAGTTCGAGTCATGTTTGAGCTCGGCTCAGTTCATTTGGCTCGAATTTGTGAGTAAATTATAGGCTTGAGCTCGGGTTTGAGCTCGAGTTTAAATATTTTCAAATATTTTATTATGTTTGAGCTGTGTTCGGGCTCAGGCTCGGGCTCGGGCTAGGATTCGAAAATTAATATATTATTTATAATTATATATATATATATATATATAATTATATAAACATAAAAATAAATATTAAAAAAATAAAAGCTCGCGAGTCTATGAACAAAAATTATTTGGTCCAAGCTCAGCTCAAAACTTATATAGGTTTGGCTCGAGCTCGGCTCGAGTCAAATTATTCAAATTCGAGCTCGAATTTTTGTCGAGTCGGTTCGATTCGTTTGCATCCATTTCTAGAAGTATGTGTCTAGATGGAATTGTTGATAAGTCAATTTAATTATTGCCTTTTAGTACAAGAGATTGAATTTTTTAGTTAAATTTGTTTTATCTCCTATTTTACTATAAACATTCACGTCATATGAATAAAATTATTTTTTTAATTATAAATACGATTTTGAATAGGGAGATCTCAGTTATGGTATTCCAGATTCATATTTAAGTAAGGCAAGGGATAATTACAAGAACCCCTTGAGGTTTGTTTTAATTACAAAACCCCTCCTATCTATTAAAATCACAAGTAAAGTGTACATTGGAAATGATAATTTGTTTCTTACAGATTCCTTGTGAATTCTCAAATGCCATGTGCATTTTCTAGGGCACAGGATCAAACGTTGACAATTCTAGCTAAATTCTTGATCCATAAGTTAGCCATTCAATCTTGATTAAGTTATGATACTTTTAATTCATTCATGAAAATATCTTCTTATATAATATATATATATATATATAGATAGAGAGAGAGAGGGAGAGAGAGAGAGAGAGAGAAATGCTATTTGCACTCAAAAAAATTTATTAATGGCATTACATATTCACTTTTTTTCTTGAGAAATTAATTAAAATGTAGAGTCATTTAAGATAGAATCAACTACACTTTGCCCCTTAACTATATGCTGTGTATATATTTATTCCTCTAAACTAAGAAATGTAACAATTACCTCTACCTCAATTATATATTTCGAAAATCCCAATTAAATATATATATATATATATTTCGACAAAAATACCCATAAGCATATGTCAATGTATATCTATATATATAGTTCACAAAGTATTTAAACTAATTTATAATCTAAATTTAACTTTAATTTTTTTTAATTAGAAGTCAAATTATTGACTCTTCAACTAAAAGTACGTTTAGACTGTTAAATAAATACGAACAATTGCATTTTTATTAATTACTTCAAATAACTGCGGCACTAATTTAATTTTAAATTTATTGCAATACATGGAAAATACACATATAAAGTGTTTAAGTTCGTAATCACTCAAAAAAGTATGTAATCAAGCTTATGAATTTGTTATTATTGACTTTTAATTCGAACCAAATCAAGCTTAATAGTCGCGATGCTGTCCAAGTGAAATTTAAGAAATGAATACGAACTCTCAATCATAATTGGTAATGGTGTGATCTGATTATAAAAGAATAAAAATAAATATGAATCTTAATCTAATTCATATTTTGTAACTAACACACTATTACGATATTATCATGAAATTATGAATTATCTAATATAAAAATACAATATAACCTTACTAATACATAAAAAAGACATTTATAATAAAATTTAGAATAGAAAAAAACTTTCCCCTAAAAAACTTATCTCTCAAAAAACTTATCTCTAAAACTATTCTTTCTTTTTCTCTATAATGTATCCCTCCGAGAAGGATATATGATGAGCGATTTCTCCCACACGTTTGATTTTCAGTTAGGAATTTATTTTTAATTGTTTGGTAATTTAGTGGGTTTTGTGAATGTAGTTTTTGTTTTGTCAATTGACAAGTTTGTTTCTATCTTATTTTACTAAAGTTTTTAATTTGTTTCACTTGGTTTATGATGAATGAAGGTACATCTTCTGGACAAGTCGAAAGAAATGTGCATTCATATATCTTTAGGTGTTGATATCGAAAACAGTCTTATTTTAGAAGATGTTTGGAGGGTCTACATGTGGTTTCATATTTTTTTGCTTGTTCAAAGCAACTCAAGTGTCATCCGGGCTCTTGATTCATCAAAATATCTCTACACGAACTATGAATTGGTTATTGAATATTATCGTTTAATTAGCAAAGATTTGGACGACTTGTCTATGCATTTTGTAAAATGGTTTGCGAATTACTCCGCTTATGTAATTGATAGTCAGCCTGATTCTATGTCAGATCTCGTGTATTGAAATTATTGTCTTACTTTTATGTACTCGATTGTATTGATTGACATTTCTAATAATTAATAATAGTACTAGTTTTTATTTCAAAAAAAATAAAAATAAAATTTAGAATGAAATTACATATTCTTTCATTTCTCACATGTTATACAGGCCAGATTTACCAACAAAACATATCTGACCAAAATATTTTTCTAAGAATTCCTAGAAATGAAATCAAATATTTCCTAAAACTTTAGATATGATTTTGCAATATAATGAAAAATTTCAAGAAAAATAGCATAAGACAAACCCATCCTTTTTGCAAGGTGAATGAAATCATAGTTTAGAAATCATTTTAATTGACTTAATTTACAACACGTTACAGAGTGAGAAGTGCGACCTCTCTCTCTCCTCTTATATCAATTCTGCGTAGAAATTCTTGTACTGTTATTTAGCAGCTGCCGACTGTGTAGAGTAGGAAGGAAAGGCGGAGGAACAACAGAGGATATGGGTTGCTCGTTCTCGGGATTGAACGCTCTATACGACGCCGTTAATGGGGGAGGTGATGTGTGGATCAACGAGAATCGTTTCAGGATCGTGAGGCAGCTCGGAGAAGGTGGTTTCGCCTATGTATTCCTTGTCAAGGAGGTGCTCGCTGACCCTTCAAACCCTGGCATTTCGAAGAAAATCAAGGACTCATCTCACGTCTCAGGTAATTCGTTTGCTTTTTTTTTTTTCCGATTAGATTTGATCTTTGATTTGCGAGCGAGTTTTGTCGTTTGTTTGAGTCGAATTATCGATTTTTTCGGATCACGCGTCTAGAGTACATCACAGTTGGACTCACTCTTGTTAAGATGTGGAGGTTCGCGGTTTTTGAAGAAATATGTTAGAATCTTGAGTGTGGTTCTAATGTAAGTTGGTAATGAGAGTCCTTTTTTTTTCAATTTTTTAGTTAGATCTGAAAAGGCGACTACCCTTTTCTGCATCTGGTCGTATATTGTCACTACCAAAAGACGGTGAATAACTGGTATATTCATTGGTGTGATTGAATGCCAAGTGACCTGTATGACTTAGGAAACAATACTCCTGCATTCCAGGCAGGAAAGCTCATATTTCAAATTATTGCGTCTAAAACTCAATCAGGGTCTAAAAATTATTTTCATGGTTTTTTTTCTATTTGGAGTATGCTAGCATTTGTGCATACGGATTTTCAAATATTGATGGCTTGCAAGAGTGGACTGGATTATAGTTTTATTAAGCTTAAGGTTTTGAAGTTTAGGAAAAGTTGAGTTTTCATGGTTTACAAAGTTATTTATGCCAAAAGATGTTTGACCAGCACACAGGCTGAACTAGTTCCTAGTGGAAGTAAGAGGTATTTATTAATGCGATGGATTGATATTCAGATGATGGAACATATGCAATGAAGAAAGTTCTCATTCAGAATAATGAACAACTGGAGATGGTGAGGGAGGAAATTCGTGTTTCATCTCAGTTTAACCACCCCAATCTGCTTCCTCTACTTGATCATGCAATCATTTCAGTCAAGGTAATTTCTAGCATTATCCTGTCATAAAATTATTGTAAATGACAAAAGTACTTTTTTATACATAGATCTGAAATGTGGGAGAATCATATCAATTTCTGATAAAAGAATTTGATATCCTGGGAGTATCATGTTGTTTTGTATACAACTATTGATAGAAGGCCAGATTGGTAATGTGTTTCTATGTGAACAATAATTCTTCTGTCTAGGGCTCAAATAAATTGGTGATGGATGCTATTATTGTACTCACTTGATGCCTGCTTAGGCCTTTGATAATTTGCTTTCCTTGTACTTCATTCTTTAGCCTCTCTGGATTGGTTTATCAAGAAACACTTGTTAACTGACCAGGGTACACAAGATCAATCCTGGAAGCATGAAGCATACTTGTTGTTTCCTGTTCATTTGGATGGTACGTTATTGGACAATGCAAAGGCTATGAAAGCTAAGAAGGAATTCTTTTCTACATCAGATGTGCTTCAAATATTTCGTCAGGTAGATAGGAAAAGTTTATTTCCTGCATCCTACACTTGTGGAGTTTTTAGGTTTATACAACTGAAGATATTGTAATAACGAAAAGTCAATTACTAAATTCTGAATTTGCTTTTATCTACTCATTTTTCTTCTCCGAACATGTCGGAAAAGTTTTTTCGGCAATGATACTCAGTATTCTATCATAAGTTGAGACTAATAGCATCACTCCCTCCATAATGGGAACATGCATTTGTAGCATGTACCTGCTAGCGTCATGTAAGTTTGCTATTTGGCATTGGGATCGATGAGTGCTAATTAAGTTAAATATGGCTTCTTTGAAATTTTGGAGATGAAGAAGTAGATGGTTTCATATGCTGTGATACTTATCTCTTTAAATCTATTTTCTTGAAAGGATGAGGCCACAACTTGCTAAAAAAAACTATTCATCTACAGCTTTGTGCAGGACTGAAACATATGCACAGTTTTGATCCTCCATATGCACATAATGATGTCAAACCCGGCAACGTCCTTCTGACATATAGGAAAGGACAACCGCCTTTGGCAATATTGATGGACTTTGGAAGTGCTCATCCTGCAAGAAAGCAAATCCGAACCCGTTCAGAAGCATTACAGCTGCAGGTTCTTTTTAATTCTAAAGTTATAATGGCTTTCTGGTAATCACACGATATGTCAGTTACTGTATGTGAAAGCTGAAATATTCGTTGAATGGTGAACCTAGCTTCAACTGTGATCATCATGAATCCAACAGTCCTGATAAATATTCATTTGGTCATTGTAATTTTTCATTCTAGGTGTTAACATACAGAGAATAAGCATAATTCTGAAGTTCTCTTTGAATGTATTATCCGGAATGTAAAACTTGTAATGATGATTTATAATAGTCTTTTATTATACTTGATAAATGAAAGATCTATCAGACAGCAAGAGAAACAAGGCTATGTGTCAACTTAAGCATGTAAAATAAGAAAAGAGGCGGTTTGAAACTTGGAATGAAGCATAAAATAAGAAAATTGAACGTTTGAAATGAAGAGTGGAAGGTTTGAAATTTGAAATGACTATGATTCTCACTGAACTTGATCCTGTCCAGAGGGAATAGCAAATTTGAAAAGCTGAGGACTGCTTCCGCAGCCAATAGGAAGAGGAATTGGGATGATTCTCAATGCACATAATCCTGTTCTGTTTGGAATGCTCAATTGGGCAGCTGATGCAGTTTCTGACATAAAAACTGTTTTCCAAAACAAAGTTTTTGAACTTGCCCAACTGGGAACTGATTACTGCTTGAACCATTCACTCTGGTGACCTGGTCACAGTCGCTAAATATTGGTGGATTGTCTTATTCATATTCTCATCTCATTCTTGCTTTATTATGAAAGCTTTAGCAGCCAGATAAGGTTTCCTTCGGTGCTTGCGATACATAATCAGAAATTCTTTTGGTTATATTTCTTGATGTTCTTTTTGTAGGAATGGGCATCTGAGCACTGTTCTGCGCCTTACCGAGCACCTGAATTATGGGATTGTCCAAGCCAGGCTGACATAGATGAGAGATCTGATATCTGGTCTTTGGGCTGCACATTGTTTGCAATCATGTAAGAACTGTTTCCTTCACTTTTCTGGACCCCTACTTGGTTTATTCTGGGAGAATCCTGATGTTGCTGTTGTCTTCTTAACAAACTCGATAACATTCTGTTTTTTGCTCATGGAATGAAATTATTACGGTTATGCATGAATATAGTGCCTACACTATAACAGATTAAGTCTTGGGTCTATACATGGGGGTGACTACAGAAATTATTGAGTTTTAAGATTGCAATAGGAGTTGAAGGAAGATCTTTGTAGTTGTCACAGATCTAGAAAAGGAATGTATTATGGTTTCTTAAATTGGGTTACTGTAAGTTCTGAGGGATGCGAAGCTTGATACAAGGAAAAGTACTAGATGGATCTTTTAGGGAATTCTATACACAACACTGCATCATAGGTTGAAGGATGCCCCAATGTGTTGCACATCCTCACTAGGACATGATTTCTCTTTCCCCCTGTTTTTTTTATTCCTTTCTCATTTTTGTTCATTTTGTCCATATAGCATGCATTTGCTTTTATTTTTTAACTTCTTTTATCAAATTTTATTTTGGTGGCGGTGGGTTTGTGCGCCGGGGGGGGGGGGGGGTTGGATCTTCTCTCTTTCTGTTTGTCTTCTTTGGAATGTAGCTCCGATTGAGGATGAGTGGATTTGCATATACGACGTCTTTGAGATGAAGGAATTCATCTAGCCGCTATGTTATACAAACACCTTATGTTTTGGGCCGCCCTGCCAGCAATTTGAAACCAATCTAAAGTTATGAATCAGAATTTTCAAATCAATTCAAAACACCATACTTCCAATATACACACTGGAACGCTAAATGACGAAATGAACTAGGCCATGGATGTTGCTTGCCTAAAACCCCCATCATGGATAGGCATGAATAATGGAAGCGCAACAGACGAATTTGCAATTTTTGTAGTCATATTGGATAAGAGTCCTCAGTACCCTACCACTATTTGATACTACCAGAGAATTTGCTTATTGAAGCCATTTTATCTCTTGAGTGAATTGAATGTTTGAATCTCAATCCACAAAAGAAACCTAACAATTTGTATTATTTTAGCATCTAAAAGGGTCCTTCGATGTTTATGTTCATGTTTGTTTACAATGCCCCTTCGTGTGGTGTTTGAAGATCACCTGGTAATTCTTGCTTCACTTATGGATGCTTTTTGACAGGTATGGCACGTCTCCTTTCGAGTACGCACTTGGGGAATCTGGTGGGAGCTTGCAGTTGGCCATTGTAAATGCCCAAGTAAAGTGGCCAAACGGACCTAATCCTCCCTATCCAGATGCACTTCACCAATTTGTAACATGGATGCTGCAGCCTCAAGCCGCTGTCCGGCCTTGCATTGATGATATCATTATCCATGTTGATAAGCTGATCACGAAATTTTCTAATTGAAGTAAACGGAACTTGATAAACTGGTGGATTCTGTGTATTTCGGCACTCAGATGATAAAGTTTTACTGTTTATTGTTTGTTGAATTGCATTCCAGATAGAAGATGGTATAGTGAGTTTTTTAACTGTTATAAGCAGCTTGGAGAAGTTTTTGTTATCATTGATGTATATGTTTATATCTACGAATAATTAGACTTGGTTATAGTTATACGATTATCATCTGTTGGCTTTATGTTTGTCAAATGGCCAGTCAATACCTATATCATTTGATGTATAGGAACTTTTTTTAGCATGTGACTGCCAATTAGTCCGTGAATTGAACGGATAATTTGGTAGAAGATGACTTTAGATTCTTCTTCTTCTTCTTCTTCTTCTTCTCGGGTTGGTTTGTCTCTTTGCTGTTGTTTTTGTTCTTCTTTTTTTTTTTGTTTTTAAGTTATAATTATTATTATTATTATTACTCAAGTCGAACTTTACTGAAGATGTAGAATTTGTTAATTATTTAGAGAGGTAATGTATAGTGCATAGTCCGACGAGGGATTTATCAGTGTATCGGTTGGTTTTTGTGACTAAGAGGGTGTTTGGCTAAGCTTATAAGCTCCTCAAAACATCTTATAAGATGTTTAAGAGCTTATAAGATGGTGCAAAGTGTTTGGCAAAAATTTTGGAGGTGGAGCTTATAAGCTCCTCAAATAAGATGTTTAAGAGCTTATAAGCTCTTTTTAAAAAAGTAAGGAGGTAGCAATTTATTTTTTAAGATCTATCAAGCTCATTTATTTTCAATTAAATTAATTACAATATTGCCATTATTAACATCTTATAAGCTATATCCCTTCTTATTTATCCAAACACTTTAATAACTTATTTTTAAAATAAGATCCAACATATTATAAGCTCCTAAAACATCTTATAATATGTAGGAGCTCATAAGATGTTTTAAATAAGCTTAGCCAAACACCCTCTAAGTTTGGTTTACTCTCCATCGATTTTTAATAAAAGAATCATTTGTGGGACCTGAATTTCTCTAATTGAAGAAGTCACGTCGACATTTTTTGCCTTAAAAGAGGCGGGGGGGAGCAAGGGACAACATTGGAAATTTAGCAATTTTTGTGTCATGTCCTTTTAACCTGCAAATGAGAGTAAGCTTATAATTGAGTCGAATCATTCTACAGAAGGGAAAAAAAAAAAAAAAAAAAAGCCATGTATCATACTTATGGTACACACGTAAATTTGTACATTCTCAAAATTAATCATCCGATTCTGTTTAGTCGGGGAAAAGAGACTTGTAGCATAACATTAACTTATAAATTTTAACTATGATTTTCATCCTGTCGAATTCATGTCGTGCTATCTACGTGATTATATATTTAGTTAAATTATTAACTGTAAAATTGTAGTTGCGTTTCTTCTTAATTTATAAGTTAATAGAATAGTATATAGATATATGTGTGTGTGTGTGTGTGTGCATACAAAAGGACCCAGGTCAAAGTTTGAGCTCAAAGCCATCTGGTTTCCCATTCATGACTCCAAATCCCCAGCCAAAAAGTGGGCTCTGATAGGAACCCAATGGGAGATTATCAGCAGTTGAGCTCATAACTATGAGTCCATCAACAAATTCATAGAATTGTTCCATTTTTATTTTTTTTTGGTGTCACAGCAATTGAATGATCAGCAATGGAGAAAATCGTGGTAGTGGTGGAGGACGTGGAGATAGCCAGAACCGCCCTGGAGTGGGCGCTTCACAACATCCTCCGTCCCGGCGACGTCCTCACGCTCCTCCACGTCTATCCGACGCCGGCGAGATCCAAAAACAAGAAGAAGCTCCGCCGCCTCCGCCTTAAAGGCTTCCAATTAGCCCTCTCCTTCAGAGACATTTGCACCGCCTTCCCGAATGTACGATTCATTTTCTTTTTTCTCCTTTCTCTCTCATCTCCCCCCCTCTCGCTCTCTCTAAGATTGACGGTGGTCACAGACGAAGACGGAGATTGTCGTGACGGAGGGCGACCAGGACGGACGGAGGATCGCCGCCGCCGTGAGAGAGATCGGCGCCTCTACACTCGTGTTGGGGCTCCATGATCGTAGCTTTCTCTACAGGTAAACTTCAAGTTGCGTGTGCGTTTGATTAAAATTTTCTTTCTTTCTTTTTTTACCGGTAGTAAAGTTGGTGTTTTTTTTACCTGCTTCGTCGAATAATTCATGAAATTGGAGTTCAAAGTTGGAAGTATTGGTTTGAATGATGAATGATGTGTGTGTGCGGTTGGTCAACACGCCACCTTTTTACCCGGAAGAAGAACAAACGAAATTAAAGAAAAGGGCCCTCCGCTCCTGCTAGAGTTTTGTACTCTGTCGTTTACTGTTCGTCGATTGATTCGTTCTTTCTACTAGTTTTAAATTCTCTCTCTCCATCTCTCTCTCTCTATCTCCCTCTCTCTCCCTCCCTCCTGGATCTGGATTATTATATACCAAGTGCTGAGGTAATGTAATTTTGAATCTTTGATTACTTATTTTCATGCTTATCTTTTAAGAAGATAATGCTTCTTTAACTTGGTAAGGGTGTAAGTGGGATTGACACTTTTGCCCCCTATTTAACTTAATTATAATTTTGAAAATTGGCATTAGCATGCTTTTAATTATATTTCTTTCTTTTCTTTAAAAAAAATACAAACAATATATTTATCTATTATATTTATTTTCTTTAATATATTTATTTTCTAAATTTTCTTTTTCACCAAATTCAACCTTTTCCCTCCAACTTCCTACCCCCATTAGTAGGGGTAGCAAAATGAGTTAAAAATCATGATTTTAATTTATTTTAATTAAGTTTTGAGTTGGGTTAGAGTATTCAAATTTTATAAATGGATTAAAGCAGGTTGGGCTTTAGTGGGCTTTAAAAATTTTTGGGACCTAGATGAGTTCAAGCGGTTTCTAAATGATTCCAACAATAAAAAAATTATTATTTGATAATATTTCACAAATTTGAAAAGTTAATGATAAAATTATTATTGTATTTTAAAGAATATGTTATATAACAAATCAATAGTTGAAAAATATGTAAAATTATATTTAAGAAAACACATTTTATTTTGTACTGAACTCGTTAAAGAACCGCCTCAACCCTCTATCAACCCGCTTCAAATCCATTTCAAACTCAACTCAACCCAACCCAACCCAACCCAACCCAACCCAATTCATTCAGAACTCATTTAGAACTCAACCCATTTTCAATCCGATTTAATAGAACACAACCCAAACCCGAATTAATTCGTCCATTTGCCAACTCTACTCTAGCGCAACCCTCCCCGACCCATTGGTATTGTCCTGTTCTTGAGATGCTATCAACTTGATATTATCCAAGTAGTGTTTTTAGTTGTTGGATTTGTATAAAATAATATTAAAAAGTCTTAAGCCATTGGATTTGGATAAAATACTATCGACAGGTGTTAAAGAGTGAAATTGTAGTACCAAGCGGGTAGCATGAAATACTCACGTAGCACCCTACACGCCGCAAATCTTCCCCAACACGGCGATCGAGCATAAGTATGTTTTATATAAATTATATATTTATTTTGTATATGTTGCTGTATATACGTATGTATCTATTTGAACTTTTGGGTCCCGGTATTTTCAGAACAGGATCCTAGCTCCTGAATTAGATAAGCGGTAAATTGGTTCATTCAGTATTTTCTCAGGACATAGGTTAGAGTTGAGACAGTCAACTATTTTACTGATTCACGGGTTCTTGTATTAATTAGAATAGCTAGTGTTTTTGCGACAAATAGATATTATACGAAAGGGCCAACTGCGAAAGGCTCGTTTTTCTAGGCCAAGTGAAGATCCCAGGATGACCCTTTAGATACCTGAGAACTTGAGGACCAGCATCATCACAATGCCCCTGCTTCAGCAACTGGATGAACTGATAACTTGAGCTATTGCTAAATAGATGAACCGGCCTACCAATCAAGTATACATTCCACATTGAATAACTCACTCGCTGGAGCACTGTTAATGCCCATTTGGTAAAGTTTCCCATCCTTTAGCGACAGCCACTGCAAGAAAAGGACAGAAGCCAACTATTTTGGTCAACACGGCGAAGGTGTTATGAAAACCATTTCCTTCAACTTGTGAAGGCTCTTTGCCACTAGTAAAACTTTGAAGAGTTCAAGTGTTCCATATGAGTCCTGCTTTGTAGCTTTGGGGATTGCAATAAGCCCGCCTGAGTGCTTATATAGGGAGATTATGGCCATTAATGTCCCCGCGCACGGTTAGAGTTGAAAAAAGCAGCTTTTGCTGATTTATATCACAATTAACAAATAATTTTAGTATTTTACTCTCTAAATGCATGCTTTTGGCTTTATATATTCTAAATGTTGAGTTGCTTCTACGCTGTCATTACTGTTTGTTCATGGGAAATCCTAGACAAGTTTGATGAGATTGGGTTCAAGAAACGTTCTACTAACCCACTCAGTGCAGTAAATGAGACTGGGATATTGCATATTTGGTGTAATTCATAGTATTTTCAATTTTCACCTTAAATCAAATGTATATGTTTTGAAGAGCACAAAACATCCAGAGATGCAGGTTACTCATTCAGAAAACCTTAACTCAGGTGAGACACTTGAAATTAACTGAAATGAAATTTCTCTAGTTTTGTTTGGCTGCCTGCGATTTAAATTTAGGTGCAAAAGCAAGGTGTCTATGCTCCTTATTCTTCGAAAGCTTACAGCTTTTTTTCTCTGTAAATGAATTAACAGTTCTCGAAAAGCAACTAATGGATTTGGGTCTCTCATTATAAACATTCTCCATATACGAGTACATTAAGATCTATCACAATCTGCGTTTTCTATATACGACTACATTAAGATCTCAAAACCTGAATGACCATAATGGTCATCACTTAATATGTCGATCTTGTAACCTTGATATTTGTATTTCTTATAGACAGTCCATGATGTTAAAAAATCAGCTTGCTTGTATTTGCTTTTACCAACTAATGTAGCTTTATTTTCCCTTTTTTTACCATTGTTCTAACTTCTACATATGCATGCAGGTTGATAACAGCACAAAACACTACAAGGAATTTGAACTGTAAGGTACTCGTCATCAAGGAACCAACAAGTTTGACATCGAGAACTATCTCAATACAAAGTGGTTCGAGTAAGATGGACTTCTCACAAATTGAAATTTCTACACTAAGGTGAGACTACTAATACTTTTCTTGGGAGACTTTACATAATAATTTCTGTATTTGCTTCAGTCTTGCAAATAGCACTAGTTGTTAGTTCACTCAGTTTAAATGCCTCTATTTGTTAGTGCCACGGATTTCAACAAATAGTGAGGTTGTTTGGCAATTGTTGCAACCCTAAGGGGCTTTTTGTAATTATCCCTTGTATCAATTACAACCTATAAATTATTCTCTTAGTAATTCAAATTGTGTTGCAGTGTACCTGAGGTTCCTCCGCCAAAAATTCCATACCAAATTTGTCCAGACCCGACGGCAATTATTTGGAGATCAAGGCCATCAAGAACACGGAGAAGTTCATGAAAGCAGGTTTAGCAAATCATATCAAACAAAAATTAGATACGGTGATTCAGTCAAGTCGGATCTGGACTAAAATGACTAGTGTACACTACGCACGTTGCGATGATTTGGTCAATAGCTCAAGAAACAGATTTTACACAAAATAAAATCAAGATACTAGGTATAGCACCGAATAGAATATTCTATTTCAAAATAGTGTTTCATTTCTTATTTCATAATTCACATTCATGCATGTGTATAAAATTACTTCTTTAATTATACACTTGGCGTGTATTCATAAATTGGAATAGGAGATGAAATACGATTTGAAATAGAAGATCTCGTGTTGTATAGCACCCCTACCCTTTCTTTTTCTTCAATTTTTAAGACTTATATCTGGTGCACCTACTTCATTTATACTTCATCACATATTTTTTGGTATTAAGTAATTTCACCAAATTAACCTTTACATATTTATCAAAAGTTAATAAAGGAGAATAAAAACACTACAAGAATACACCGCCTTCAGTGATAAATCAATTAATCATAAATTTAGTGTTTGTGGTAGATTTCATTTATAACAAATTTGTTAGTAAATGCTTATCATTGATTTTTTTTTTTTATTCTAGTTACATTAAATTTTGTTATCAATGAATTTTTTCGTCACAAATTTTTCATTAGTAAAATATAATTTCGCTTAGCTTCAAAATAATCCCGCACCATGTTTTCTTTGGATAAATGCTTCATTACACCGGGTGCTAAATACATCAAAGGGTGCAGATCAAAACACGTCTTCAATCTACACCTTTTAGTGTTTGGCATTGTGTACATGCACGCATTTTCCATTTGTCCTGGTAGTAAATATAACCACCATCTACTTTGATGCTTCTTTTTGATGGAATTAAATTTAATGTCTTATTCATTTGGTTTTCAATATGCGTTGGCCGACACCCGTTTTTGGAACATACAAGCATTGATTTGAATAAACTTTCTCGTATTGATTCTTTTCCCCGGAATCTGTGGGAGTTATTTCTTAATCAATCAATCAGGCAAAATGATTAAAAGATCATTAATTTAATATAGATCTAAATCTTGAATTACTACTTGCATAAATTTATTTTATCATAACTTGAATATAGAAATGCCCTTTCTTTTTTGACATGATTTTCTTTCATATTTCGTTTAATTTAATATTTATTTTAATTGTTATTTGTATCGTGGTATGCCTTCATCAATAATCCATATCACTGGCTCTTAACAATTGTAAACTCCTTCAAAAATAAGTTATGGAGATCTTACATTTTTTTCAGGAGTTTATATTTCAAATATCTTATGTTTGAACTTTATAAACTCTTTTACGCAATAATATAGCAGAGACTTTCAGAAAGCTTATAAACTTTCAAACTTCTTACAATCGATATATTCTAAAGAGCATATAATTAAGCCAAAGAGCGGTAGCCCTAAAATATACTTGTATGCATGTTTGGCTATTATATTTTCTCTTTCATTTACTTCAAAACTAAAATGTCACTAAAATGTTGGGAAATACAATTAGTATGGCAACCAGAAGGTTATATATATGGCTATAAATGGCATATCAAAATGTTGTAATACAATTACGATAGCAATCAGAGGGTTCTGCGGCCATGAATTTCTATCATTGTAACTTGCAGTATATATTATCATAAAACACGAATGGTATCATGACGAAGTGGAAGATATGAATTTTGAAGGATTTTGAAAATATTCGTTTTTAAAGTTTCAAAAATTTAAGAGAAATTGAAATAAAGAAAACAAAATATAACTTATTCTGATATGAGTTGTCAAACTTAATGTTTAACAAGTACTTAATAGCTAAACCCTAATTCTAGTTGAAACTGGACTTGACTATTTTTAAAATAGAATAGAAAATACTCAAATTGGCCCGAAAATAACAAATTGGGCTAAAAAGCACCTATAGAAAATATTAAAACTAAATAAAATTAAATTATTTTTTCATGGACTTTTGTTGGTCCATAAAGCCTTAAACTAACCAGCTTCTTGTCATATATTATATTGCGACACGAGTAAGTTTAAAAACATCAAATAATAAACACAACTGAAAACCCACTAATGCCTGACACATCATCAAAATGGGGTAAAAATACATTTTTTTTGTGGCATGAATAAAAATACATTTTAATTATACATTCAACTGATTTGGCTGCCTCTGCAGTGCCATATCAAGTGCCACGTACCCAATAAATCAACATGTAATACCACATAGACTTAGTCATTGGACGTGTTTGCCAATTTTGTAAATTCACATTTAAATTTTGGCTGATGAAATTAAATATGGTTGATAATCCTATTCTACGAGACTAAATGTGAAAAAATATGTCATGTGGACCTGAATCTGAAATTCAAAATTTACTATGCGAAAAAATGGGGGAAAAAAACTCCAATTGAAAAACTGAAGTTCTAGGTCCACAAATACTAAATAGGATATGTTTTAATTTTTGCTGAACCTTAATAGGTCACATTGCACCGTCAAGGATTTCTTGGTCTGGTGATAAGTATAAGATCTTGTACTCTGGATCTTATTTTACTATATTGTAGTTTGTTCTTCTACCTAGGGGCGTACATAAACCAGCTTAATCCACCCAAATTGACTCGATCCGCATGCAAACCGCTGGTTATAAAATTTTAAATCATAAACGCAGTTGAATAATATTGAAACTCGCCACTTTTCGATCGGGCGGTGGATTCAATATATAAAATCCACCCAACTCGCAACCTGACTGCTATATGTAAACATATGTAAGATGTATATATGCATACATATATATATATATCTTGGATATACATATACATAATATATATTTATATAGAGTATATATGTTGTGTATAAGAACAAACCATGTACATATATATGTGTGTGTCTATGTATGATGCATTTTTATATTAAACTTGTTTTATTTAATTATCTTTCTATAGATACATAATAACTCTTCAATACAATAAATATGAATATTTAGCTGTATAAAAAAAATATGAATATTTAGCTTTTGAGTAAACTCATTCAATTATATTCTCTCATCCATTTGAATTTTTTTTTTAATTTTTGATTTGAAGTTAGAACGAATAACAACTATCAAATAGTTCTAATAACATTTTTCTTGCCATTTATATTGAATTCACAAGTAAAAATAAATCCGGTTGTGATAATTTTGTCAGCAAGCATGATTGTCACGTTGATCGATCGACAATTGTGAATCCTATCTAAATGTATATTAAATTATCCTGCTCACCCAGTCGCTATACAAACCGCACCCGCATAACACGAGCCGCTCGATTTAGAAAAAATAATATATAGTTACAATTTTTGTTGTTGACTATCTGTATATATTAATTAGGGTCAATTTTTTTTTAATGAAATCGTCCGAACGCCCACCGTGTACGCCACTACTTCCACCCCTCTCAATATAAGAAGGAGGTCACGTTGCACCTGATAAGGTCCTTCTCTTTTATTTTGAACTCGATGGGGTATTCTATTAAATTGTTAGTGACAGAAGCATGTGCAGCCTATTGAATTGGCAACTGAGATCTAAATCGCAAATATCCTAAGCTATAATGGGATGATATTAATAATTTTATGAAAGATATCAAATGTTCTAAAAATTAATAAAAAAATAATATCATAAGTATTTGAAAATCATATATCAAGTAAAATTTAAAAATAAAATAACTAATAAGAAATTCCTTAATCTATAGTGATTTCAAAATATTCCCTAAATTATTTTTTATTTGCTTTAATTGGAATATTTGATGTACTCTAAAATATTTATTTATATATAATTTTGATCTCATAATTTAGAATATTCACAATTTTTGTCACGAATATCCACGTATGGCTGCATGGCATGCTTATACAATTATGAATTAGGGAAAATTTCATTTTTAGGACACTATGTTGTCCAAATTTGATATTTAGAACTCTAATTTAGGGAATTTCAATTTTATGACATCAATTTAAATTTTTTGACACATTTAGGACATCCGACCTCGAATTGCGCAATTTAACCGGAAACATGACGTCACCGGTGGAATAGTTATAAATGTTTGACATCTCAGTTTCTATATGGCGCTTACGTGTCTTTTAAGATGAAATAGCATGCCAAGTAGGATTAATTGGAGGTAAAAATATAAATTACCAAATATTTTAATAAAAAACAAAAATAAAAATAAAAGAAAAATCATCCCCCCCTCCCCCAACCCCATTCCCCTTCGATTTTCTGCCAAAAATCGTAAAGAAGAAAACCAAAATTTTTTTCAAAACAATTACTCTATCAAATGTAATCCAATCCTCAAATTGAACACATAGATAAGTTGCCCATGGAATGAAGAATAAATGTATGGAAAAAAAGTCGAGAAAAAATGGCAGGAGGTGGCACAACCGCTGTGACAGCCGCACGCGGAAACAAGCGGCAATTGCGCCGCCTTCCGGCCATTTTTCTCGAATTTTTTTCCATACATTTGTTCTTCATCCCATGGGCAAGGTAACTATGCGGTCAATTTGAGGATTCAAACAAATTTTACTTGTTAATTTTGTGTGTGTATATGTGGGTTTCAAAAAAAAAAAATTCTTGTTCGATGTTCTCAATGTTCGGGTGGGTGGGGGGGGGATGGGTAGGGGGTTATATACTTATTTATTTTTTGAGGTAATATATTTTTATATATTACTATTTTCAATTGTGATATATATTTTATATTACTTAATTTTTTATATATATTATTTTTTAGAGTTATTTAATTATAATTTTTAAATTTTGTACCATGTCAATATTATGGCCGGATTTTGGCCAAAATTTTTGCCACGGGGGCAATTTTTGTACCATGTAAGTAAAATTCAATCTACTCACACCTGGAAGTCCTAAATGTGTCAAAAAAATTAAATTGATGTCCTAAAATTGAAATTCCGTAAATTAGAGTTCTAAATATGCAAATTTGGATATCATAATATCCTAAAGACTGAAATTTTCCCTATGAATTACTACACCCCCGTTTCATATTATTAGTTGTTTTAGCATAAAATTTTTGTTTTAGAATACATGTTGATTTATGAAAATAATATAGTATTTAATGCACTTTTTTTAAATTTACTTTCAAATTAAATACCATTCACACAACCTCCAAATTGTTCATTCATATTTAATAAGAGTAAATTAGTCAAGTAGAACATATGAATTATAGCTATTAAATTTATTTTAAATATGGATGATACAATTTTAAACTATTATTATTATGAAATGAAGATAGTAAGAATCTAGCAAACATTTTTGGGTCGAAATTGGAGAGAGAGAGAGAGAGAGAGAGAGAGAGAGAGAGATTGATGAAATACAAGATGGTGAGGGTTTGCGACCATAACTTGTACAGACCCTATTTATGCAACCAAAATGCTATTTACCTATCAAAGGGGATTAACCGACATAAAATTTAATTAGAGTAGCGAGCAGATATGATTAAAAGCAAAATGATAAAGTATAAACATCTCAATCATGGAACTTTTACCTTTTTAACACAAAAGGCCAATCACCATAAATTACTTTGCCAATCCTTTTCATTTTTGTACTAAAATGATAAATGAATCAACTTCTTGTGTTAAAAAGGTAAAAACTCCAGAGCAAACAAAATAATTACCGACACAATAAAAAATAATACTTCCTCTTTTATCATAATATTAGTTATTTTAGAAATTTTTATTTATTCCATAATATTTGTCACTTTGAAGATTTCAAGAAAGCATTAATTTTCTTTCCTCCCAAATTTACCCTCATTTATTATTTTTAATGAAATTTGATAAGGCATGAGGAGGGTAATTTTGTCAAATTATTTTAAATTTATTTAAAAAGAAGGCTATTTATTAGAGTAATTAGGTTTGTGTAAAAAAAATTTAGGACGATTAATATTATGGGACATAGGGAGTATTAATTTTAAATTAGAAATTCGGAATTAACTACTTGGTACAAATTTATTGCTTTTACATGTTTCGTATTTCGATAATTTAACTCTTCTTTATTATCGTATAATTTGAGTTGATCAATTAGTTTTGACATTCACTAAAATCAAAACGCTTTAATTTTGGTGAGATCGTAAACTTTATTAAATGGATCGTATCATTTGCCAGTAAATTATCAATGGCATAATTAAGGAAATTAATGTACTTGGAATGGCTGGAGCCTTATAGAGAAGTTGCTGAAAAATGAAAATCCAAATCATCCTATTAGGGAAATTCTAGCCCAAACCTAGGTTCGACCGAACCAGTATCAATCACGTGGATGAGTGTTTTACACTTGTCTTGAGAATGGTCGATAATTTAGGGAGAGTGACCAATTACTTGACAAGTGCAATACATTTATTATATGATTTGTTGGGTTTAGACCAAACTAGGCTCGGGATAAGAATTTTTCCATTCACTACTACACCCAAAAATAAATAAATCAACAAATAAATAAATAATTCGTAACAAGATGTTAAGTGAGTGCGTTAAAATTGCCATTCATTATTATATATTTTGTTACAATATGTTTTTGTTTAAGGTGACAAAATTGTGTAGAAACTATTAATACTAAAAATTAACTACCAAATCTTGAGTGTGTGTGTGTGTGTAAATTATCACTGTCAGTAATTAATGGCAGCAATAAAAAGGGTCCTAGTGGTATGTGATTAAAGTGGTGTGTCATTAAATTTATGGTCAAAGTATATATTGTGACATTAAAATTACAGTTGTGTATGTATCATTAAATTGTCAATATTGCAATTTAGATATATCGGCTCTCGTTATTACGTTTACGAAAAATACTATTATAACAAAATAAAATTATTATTACTACTTTATCCCTATCTATAATAATAATCTGGGCATAATTGCCACTTAATATTTGTTAGTAGTGTTATTTATTTATTTATTTATTTTTGTAAAAACGAATATGACGGTTGCTACAATCAAGTTAAATGCAAAAATAATAATTAATTTGTATTTTTATTCTCTTTCTTTAGGAAAAATTTCAGTTATTTTCACATTTCAACAGTACCATGATAAAATTACTAAAAAATCCGCTATGTAAGAACATTAGCGCCACCCCCCCCCCCCCCCCCAACCAACACGCTCAATTTAAAATTTCTTCCAAATTATATATATTAATTTTTAGTATGTGTGTGTGAATGTGTGGTAGTGTGTTTTCCCCCATTTTTTTTTTCTAAAACTAAAATTTGGTTTTGGGGGGGAGCAGGGCGGAGCTATAAATTTAATTGAGGGAGGTAATTTTTTTAAGATTATTAATTATTAAAATGTATAAATATAAGAGTTATATATAATATTAATATATAAAATAACAAAAATTATTATGTTTATGTGTATACGACTAATTAGAAGTGCTATAATTAAAAAAAAAAGTACCCCAATAAAAAACAATATATAAAAAATGATATTGAAAAAAAATAATAAGCTATTCTCTATTTTAAAAGAAGTAAATATAGTGGACAATGAATTGCTTTTAAAAAATACTTAACAAATAATTTTTTAACAATACTCAATAAAATTAACAGTAAACTCACATAATGATATATAATCAAAACTCAAAAAGTATTAAACTAGATTTTGTTTTTTCTCTCTTTGTTCTCACAATCCTCCGCCACCCCATTCCCAAAATCACTCCCAATTAAATATGAAGTGGCAAATTAGTAAGATTCATTCAAGTTTAATAGCCCAACAAATAAATATCAAGACTCATTAAGTTTAATATTAAACAACTATCAAGATTTATATTAACTAATCTTAAGATTCAAATCTCTACACAAAAATCAATTACAAAATAAATAAATAAATGTATAAATTTCAAAATTAGTACACAATACCTTCTTTTAAGAGGAGAAAAAATTGAATATTGTAGGGTTTGTGAAAAGAAAAACATTCTAATTAGATTTTTGATGTTTTAATTGGGATAGAGGAAAGAATTAAAATTTAATAGAACTTTTAGTATCTTAATTTGAAGAGAATAAGAAAAAAGAGAGGAAAAAGAAAGAGAGAGAATTTAATTATTATTGCAAATTAGATTAGGCGAAAATAAATTACCAAAAATAAAATAGATTGGAGAAAATTAAAATTTTTATTATATAACTTATATAAAACTCAAAATTTCATTTGGGGAGGGGGGGGGGGTTTGAAATTTTAAAATTCTAATAAATATATATATATATATATTAAAAAATGAATTTCTAAAAATTTGAGGGGGGGGGGGACAACCACCACAGCTCCCCCTTGGTTCCGTCACTGGGGTGGGGGTGGGGGGGGCGGGCAGAAAAAAATTACAAAAGGGGTTTTTAGCATAGCAATTTTATCAAAGTATAGTGGTTAAAAAAATTAACAGTGACAGTAATAAAATTGATATAAATCAAAACAAAATGAATGAAATATGAAAAAATAAAAATGATTTGAACTAAAATTAAATAAGAGCACACTATAAGAAAAAGTAATATGATTGATAAGATTTAAAAGTGGCACTATAAAAGTTATCACTAATAATTATATAAAGTGACAATACATTCTATTTTGCCACTAATTAAGTTTTTCTGGTGACAACAATTTTTATGTTGTCACAATATCACTCAATGGTGACAAGAAATAATGTTTTAGTTGTCACCATTAATAATTAATGACACACCTATAGTAACAACTTGGTGATAATAAAAATTATTATTAGGATTTTGTGACAAGATTTCATTGACGCTAAGTTGTCACAATATGTGCGTCATTAATTATTACTTTTGTACTATGTTGCCACATTTTTACAATAAATTATTACGATTGACATTGTGCATACTATATTTTGTAATAACATCAATTTATTATCATCAAATATATATAATTAATGATAATTTTTTAATTATTATATATTATATTATTATAAATTTATTCATTTTCTTGTAATGGCACACGTATAATACCAAAAATGAGACTTGTTCATAAAATGCCTCTAGTATGTCCTTGGTTAACATGAATGCATGTGCAATAAAGTGACCAGGCAGGTAATAGGAGATTGTGGTGTAGGGAAGTACTAAAATTCGAATAAGGGAATTAAATTTTAATGCCAAAAATTGCACAAAAATGTCGAAAGGACAAATGCGTAATTGATGTGTTTCCCAAGCGTGGAAAATGATTCATCCCCAAAAAGACCAAGTGCAAATGTATCTGAGAGCAACTCAGGGGTGGGAGGAACAGCGATAGTACAAAGGCATCATAATTATGGTTAAAAGCTTTGTGATTCTTATCCTTATCTCTTGCTGGTCTTGTAGATGATGCATTCGGATCCAGTACAAGATATTGAACGATTGTATGAATAATATGTATTTATTTAAATTTATTTTTGTTTTATTAATTATCAAGTTAAAAATTATTATATCGTTTTCAAATATATATATATATATATTTTATTTTTTATCCAACTATCCAATGCACTCTATTGAATGTGACATCTAATGAAGGTACAATCATATATAGAGCACCCAAGGGTTGTAAATGAACTAGATCCAACAATCTCTTTGTTTACTTTACAGAGCGAAGTGCGTTGCGTAAGAATCTCAAGATAAAAGGAATCGTATAAAA
The DNA here is from genome assembly GCA_026212405.1 of Petrea volubilis. Taxonomy (NCBI): domain Eukaryota; kingdom Viridiplantae; phylum Streptophyta; class Magnoliopsida; order Lamiales; family Verbenaceae; genus Petrea; species Petrea volubilis. Next base: position 23,022,327 of record CM047876.1, on the reverse strand, counting down.
CTATACTCGCTCAACATATAGTCTTTTCGACGATATTGTTTATAAAGTGAAGTGCGTTGCACAGAGACCTATCTAATCATAAAAGAAAGAAGAATTGCGAAACTAAACCAAATCTTACATAGGAATTTCGAATATATTATTTTAATACCCTTAGTTCTGAGGATATTTGTTGGTTTTCTAATTATACTCTCCCCTCTCCCTCTCTCTCTCTCTCTCTCTCTCTCTATATATATATATATATATATATATATAGATAGATAGATATTTATACTCTTTCTTTTATCTTAATTAGCAATCGTTGCACGCAATCCCCGCTCATATAGAATAATTTGAGCATTCAGTAGGTATTATTATCATACATCACTTTTATGATACTAAAACTTAATACCATTAGATATTGAATATTTTCAGATTTTCTTATCAGAAAATCACCATAAATATCTCTTATAATATAATTAAAGTTTTGATTTAGAAATACTTGTAACGTTATTTTTATATAAAAAATTATACCCCTACAAAAAAAATTAAAACATAAAAAATGAACAAATTTGAGTTAAAATTGACCTAGAGCATTAATGTTGTAATCAGAACGTGGGTAATAGGTTTAATTTTGTGTGTGTGGGGGGGGGGGGGTGTGGAAATGATTTAATTTGCAAAATTACAATTTAACCAATTTCTTTCGTACTAAAGCAATAATTGAAAGGGGAAAATGGGTACACACAAAGTTGGTATGATAATTATATCTAATGTAGAAAATTTTCCAATTTTATCCTTGATTTTGTATTTTTCATATTTAATTATTTGAAAATTGAGGGGTAAAATTTGTAAAAATACCAAAATAACCGTCGCTCGAGATACAAAGGTGGGCTTTTTTTTTAAATAGTAAAGATTAATAAACTTTGAAATTAAAACTGAGACTTACGAACCTGTATATAATTGATAATTTGAGCACAAGTAATGAATTTTTTTTGTCCTAATAATTTTGTTTTAATAATTAGGATTGCACATTATCTGCTTTCAGTGTCAGCCCAACCTTGTATGGTACATTGATTAATGTCATCAACTTTTTAGTTCATAGTTATCTAGTAAAAAAAATCTGAAAGCAACCTCAGAACGACGACGTCGGACCCATTTGCACTCCCATATCATGTGGTCCTCATAATAATGGCGGTCTAAGTATATAGGACAAACTGTGGTGGCCATACATCTAATCTAACTTCAAATCTAGGGCTTGTGAAAAACAAACAAACAAACAAACATTTGAATTTTGCAATTGCAATTGCGGCATGTATATATGGAAACCGAATAGTGGAGCTGTATCAGTTCAAAAGTTGGCTAAGCAAAGCCAGATAGATACCTATCAAGTGTCAAGGGGACTATTACCACAAACAGCATTATATATATATATATGTATATGTGAATGTATATCTTCATGCTCTGAACTCGATTGGCTATTGGCTAGGGTTTCAGAGGTGGTCTTTGTTCAATTATTCAGTGGCAAGTACTCCCACAAAGCCCCTCTTTCTTGACTAATCAAGAGCAAGCCCTTTCATCCCTCTCTCTCCCCCTCTCCCTCTCTGTGCGTGTGTGAGAGAGAAAGAAAGAAAGAGAGAGAACAATGTCCCCCTCGTTAAACCCACATATAATATATACATACAGATAGTGCTAATATATATATATATATATGCACATACATATACTGATATAGTTATGTAGTAGGTATGAGAGAGAGAGAGAGAGAGAGGGGGGGAGGGGGTGTGCGTACTGTGAGAGGGATTGGGATAGATGAGGTTCTCTTTTTATTGAAAGCGACATGGGTAGTCAAAAGCGAAATTAGACATAGAGGGAGGGCCCTGGCTAGTTTATATATGCCATATAATTGTCCTTTTGTCTAGGTTGAGCCTGCCCCACGTGGACACTTTGGTGTGCACAGAAACCCTAAATCATCTCCATAGAGAGAGAGAGAGAGAGAGAGTAATTGCTCCATTTTGTCACTGTGAATAAGAGATGATGATTGTGGAAAAATCTGCGCAAGCGTGTTACATATACATACATACATAATGTTGTATGTATATGGAATTAAATGCTTTTTTGTGGACATTTCATTTCATTTCATTAAAAAGCCCTGACCTGACCCGCTTGGCATCACGTGAATTGAAGTGGCTCAATTCAAACACAAGTTCAATCCTGTCCACTCATCAATTCCCATTTCCAGCAATATATCTATAGCTGTTTCTGCTCCTGCTGCTCCTCATAGCTTTTCAATTCCTTTCGCTTTCGTCCTCCAAACACGCTATGCTAATTGCTATCCACATTCTCTGTGTTGACACTTAGCTTGAGACCACTTACCTTGTTCATTGAATTATTTTGTACACAACCCTTACCTCATCTAATTGAATTGTTCACAAATTGTCATTTCACTTGAATAGATCATTACATGTTTGTTAATACATTTTATATACATATTTAGTATAGCATGAAACTTAATTTGCTAAAAATATTTTTGTAATATATCTCCGTGTATTAATGTATTTCAACTGATGTATTACAATTATTTAATGGCCATGGTTTAACTAGTTAAATAAAATAAAATCCTGCCTTAATTTCGTATAACAAAAACTATTACAATATGGAATCACATTGAATTTTGAGATCGGAAACTCGTGATGAAAAGCGTTGTAATATCCCATCCCATATGAAGAAATCAAGAGAAAATTGGCCCAATAATTAAAATGCATTCATTGGATATATCAATTCAAAAGTTGTTCATAACTCAATCTCAGTATATTTTGAGGCAACCCTCACAATTAACGGGTTAGGCCTGGGCATGACAAGTACAATAGATTGATTGTCCTACTAACAAATTCTCTCACATTCAACGGGGTGGTTCTAGGGCGTGACAAGTAAAATAATTGATTTAAGAGCTGCTAACAAATTCCCAAGATTATAGGAAAATTGGTACATTGCATTCTCTAAAGGGCTAATTACACTGACTATCCCTGAGGTTTGACTAATTTACGAAAAATCTCCTATTTTTTCAAAAATTATCAAAAACCCCCTAAGGTTTCAAAAATATTACAAACTTATTCAAATTTCCAAAAATACCCCTTTTCTTTTTTTGGGTGATTTACACTGATCACTCTGAGATTTGGTTAATTTACGAGAAACCCTCTATAGTTTTAAAAATTACCAAAACCCCCCCGAAGTTATACTAATATTACAACTAGTACCTATTTAGGCTGACTTATTAACAATATTAAATCTTTTTTTCCCCTCTTCAATATTGTTATCATAAAATTTTCATGTAATAGATTTGAAAAAAAATGTGATTATTTATTCAAATAAATATTCTGAATTTAATGCATTAAAGGTATCTACCAACACATCAAGTATGTTATATTATCGCTAATACGGAGTAAATTTTAAGAGAAATGAGTTAGAGTCCTCAAGCTAAATAAAGTTTTCAAGTGCATTATTTAATTTCAATTTTTTATTTCAATCAATGTTTATATTTCTCATTTTACATAATGGATATATACGATGCATATAATTATATTTTTCTCAAATATAAATTTAGCACATATTACGTATATTTAGTATAAATTCATAACATTAAATTCGAAATATTTATTTGAATAAGTAATCATATTTTTTTTTTCAAATCTATTAAATTAAAATTTTATGATAACCATATTACAGAGGGAAAAAAAAAGAATTAATATTGTTGATAAGTCAACCTAAATAGGTGCTAGTTGTAATATTAGTATAACCTCAGGGGGTTTTTGGTAATTTTTGAAACCACAAGAGGTTTCTCGTAAATTAGCCTAATCTCAGGGTGGTCAATGTAAATCACCCAAAAAGGGGAAGGGGTATTTTCGGAAATTCGAATAAGTTTGTAATATTTTTGAAACCTTAGGGGGCATTTGGTAATTTTTGAAAAAGTAGGGGGTTTTTCGTAAATCAGCCAAACCTCAGGGGTGGTTAGTGTAATTTTTCCTTCTCTCTAAATACACTTAATTGATACTATACACCTTAAAATTTAAATTTTGATATTTTGCACTTTTGAAAATATATTAGTTTGGCTCTTTGCACCCTTCACCCATTCCCATAAAAAATTTTCACTGGAAATAATATTTCTGCCAAAATTAAAAGGGATAATTGCAATTTATATTCTTCAGGTTTAGCCTATTTTTGATTTTGCTCTCTTCATTTCAAAGTTTTCAATTTTGTCCTCTCCGATTATTAATGTTTTGATTGTTGTCCGATTTTGGATATAATTTCTCACCGATGATGATATGGTAATTTTCTGACCGCAAATTGCTATTTTGCCGGTCATCACCTTAAATGGCCGGAAAATCGTCATGTCATCACCGGCAATATGTTATGTTTAAAATCGGACGGTAATCGAAACATTAATAATTGGAGATGACAAATTTGAAAAATTTTATAAACGGAGAGGGCAAAATTGATAAAATTGAAACAAAGATAGGAAAATCGAAAACACCCTAAATATAGAGAACAAAAAAAGCAATTATCCCAAAATTAAAAAATCTCTAAAATTCAAAAGGTAATATGAAAATTAAAAGATAATCTTGTAAATTCAAAACTTTGCCTAGCTATTACCAATTATTCATCCTAAATTTAATACCTTCAATAGTAAAAGATTGATTCAATTTAGCAAGGCCATGTTTGCTATTACTTTAAAAATACCTCATAGCCTCTTGGAATAAGGTTGTCATTAAGTGATAATGATACGAACTTGTGTATGATATCACATAGTTCAATAAAAAAATCAACAAAAAGTAGCAAAAAAGAGATATTTTAATTTATAGTCTATTCTCAATGTGAAAAGCAACTTCGTCATCATCTTCTTCTTTTAATATTTTCATGATTGTTTATTATCTAACTTCAATAGTCAATATTCTTTAATTTGTTGTTAGAAATTAGATGAAAAGTTGAAGAGATATTGAGAAACGCTCAAGCTGTCAAGATGAGTTTTTTTGCTTTCAATTTTTTTCTCCAATTCTTCTGTATTGTATCCTAATTTTTAGGAAGAAGTAGCCATTCAATTTGTTAATTTATTGATTTATTTTTATTTAAAATATCCAATTTTCCCTTTTAATTTTGGTCGAATATTATTTCCAGTGGAAAATTTTATAGGGTGAAAAGTGCCAAGCTAATGTATTTTCAAGGGTGCAAAATACCAAAAATTCAATTTTAAGTTGCATAATATCAATTAAGTATATTTAGAGGGTGCAATGTGCTAATTGCCCCATGATTAAACTATACTTGAATGAATTAGTGACAAGTAAAATAGATTGATTTAAGTACTACTAACAAATTCCCATGATTATACTATACTTGAGTGAATTGGGTTAGATAGAATAGCGTAGAACTTTACAAAATATTTTTTTTTAAACATTCACTTGTAAATATTTTCTCAAAAATATTGATTTAATTATAAATATCTTGGAGAAGTTTGTAGAAAGTGAAGCGTAGCTGTTAGATTTAGTTAATTATCACTGTCCATTCAAGAGGTGGCCGTATAAATAAGAGCTATACTTTTATTTGTAACCATCCAAGTTTGAGTGAATGCAACAAGCTTTCTAGTGAATAATTGGTTTCCTGTTTTGTGCTTTTTTTTTTTAAAGTTCTTCACATATATACATAAGTATTTTCGGGAAGGTCAACTTAACTAATTTCATAAAGAACGAACAAGAGTTAAATACCGCACAATGAGATTTAGAGATCAAGTCCGTTGTTTAAATAGTTCCTTGCATGTTTATTAACATGTTTTATATACATATTTAGGTGGGTATGAAATTTAATTTGCTAAGAAAATATTTGTAGTATCTTTGTAAACCAATTGTATATTCGAAATTTATGCACATAAACATTGTTGAACTAGTCAAATAAAATAAAGTCCTACTTGATTCCATACACCTTTTATATATATATATATATATATATATATATTTAGAAATAGAATCTCTTGACTTTCAGATCAATCACAAATTAACCTATTGATCTCACCCTTTCAGAGGTCTTGACCTGGCACATCAATTTCAGCTATTTAAATTTAAAGATAATGAGACCAAGTTACGATATTGAACTCACTCTTTTAGAAGTCTTGACCTGGCACATCAATACTAGCTATTCAAACTTAAAGATAATGAGACCAATCTACGATATTGAACTCACCCTTTTAGAGGTCTTTACTTGGCACATCAATTTTAACTATTCAACCTTAAAGATAATGAGACCAAATTAGAGAGCCAAAATTAATATCCATACTAAAAATGGGCAAGCAAAACATTTTCCACAATTTCAGAATATATATACTTGTACATAATAAAGTTATGTAGAAGTGTGTAAAACTCTATGAAATAATCTCCATCTCGAAGGAGTGACAAGTATAAATAGGAGCTAGACTTTCATTTGTAACCAACCAAATTTGAGGGAATAGAACAAGGTCTCTAGCAAACACTTTGTGTTGTCTTGCATGCCTTTTTTCAAGAAGGCTTTCGGCAAAGATAGTGGGGCCAAACTAGCTAGTGGGTCGTATTATCATATTAAATACGTACTACATTCACTTCGATCTTTTAAAGTTTTCAATCTGTTATATTAATTTCAATTATTCGACCTTAAAGATATTGAGACTGAGTTAGTGGGTCATATCATCGATAATGAAACCTATTAGCTAGATTGACCTTTATTTGTATATGAGGATAAGTGTATTTTAGATGTAATATGATTTAATGTGGCCATCTACACTAAACTATATTGATATCGACCTTTTAAAGTTTTCAGTTTGTTATAGTATCAATTTCAACTTTGAAAATAATGGAAATGAGTCAGTGAATTGTATCATCCATAATGAAACCTATTAGGTTGACCCTTGTTTATATTTAAGGATGAGTGTATTAAATGTGCTTTAACAATCGGTTTTCATCTTCTACTTGAACTATCTAATTACATTTTACATTTTACATTTTATAACCATCTCATAGTCTTGTGCTTTAGCAATCCACATTTTACCTCTCAAACTGTTCAAACTCTTATCATGTCAACTTTTGTGAAATATGTTAGCTATTATTTGCTCCACAGAATATAGAACTCTATGAGTTATTATCAAGTCTCAAATACTTAAATTCAATATTGAGTTTTATCCTTTACAAGGAAGGGTGCCTCATATGGTAGGAAGGAATATTTGAATTTATAAGCTATCAAATTTCTAGACTCCTTTCAATTGGTAGGAAGGAATATTTGAATTTATAAGCTATTAAATTTCTAGACTCCTTTCAATGTAAGGGAATAATATTATATCGTAAGCTCTCGAATCAAAAAATGGTAAGAGACACATGATTTTCACTCCCAAAAACAATACCATTCATTGATGCTAAATCCGCTATTGAACATACATGGAGGTTGGGTCTTATGAGGCGTTGTTCTCCAGATACTTGAAAACAGTGGGTACTAAGTGCCTCATCAATACTTCTAATATGACTCATCGCATAATTTTCTTTTGCGAGAGTCTTGAGATATTTTATTATTTAAAAAATTTTGTTGGATAAAAGGTGCTTATTTTACAATAAAAGTATTTTTTAATTAAATGTTGAGATGTCTCTTTTTCATTTTCTTTGTGGAAAATGTTGGAATGTCCTTGAAAGTCATGTCTTTTCAAATTCAGTTGATTTGTAACACAAATTACCAAGAATACCCTTTCACTTGGATATAAAGTTGGATGAAAAATCAACTTGTCCACCATAGTGAATGTGAGTGGCGTAGCTATGAGGACCAAAGTATATGTCACCCATAAAGTAATGACATGCCCTCCTAGCTTAGCTTAGCTTAGCTTAGTTCCTCGATGCCTGTCTTTCTCAAAAACCACCATGCTCTCACACACATCCACCCACAACCACACCAACACAACAAGAAAGTATGTCAAACAGAAACCCCAATACACGAACGCTCCCACCATAATATGATTTCTGTAAAGCTTAAGCTGTCCTTTTCAACCAAAAGTACTCATCATATCACCCCTTCTTAAATCCCACAATATGCACATAACAATCACAACTACCTTCTTTATAAGCCCCTCATGATATTTGTACTAATTTAAGTACCAGCATAAGAGCATAGCAACAAGTCTCACTCATAGATAGCTCTATAGCTATATGCAGCAGAAGAATAAGATGCATTCCTCTAACAGCACTAATTGCAATTACACCCCCCCTTTTCCGGAAAATGACATTAATAACACTTCTTCCACCACCTCCAAATTACATGATGACCCTTGCAATAATAACTTCTTCTTTAACTTCCCCACCTCTCCTCATATCCACATGGAATACGAGGATGTTTACCGCCAATTCCTCGACATTTTCGACCAACACAAACCCGATCATCACGCCAACACGCCCGCCACCTCAGCCGCAGCTGCCCCCGAAGCAAATCACGAAAACGCCGCCGCCTTGGAGGAACAACGACCGGCGTCGACAACGGCTGTACGAAAACGATGTTGCAAGAAAGACAGGCACAGCAAGATCAACACGGCCCGCGGGCCGAGAGACCGACGGATGAGGTTGTCTCTCGAAGTCGCTAGAAAGTTCTTCGACCTGCAGGATTTGCTAGGGTACGACAAAGCCAGCCGCACCGTGGACTGGCTGCTCAAAAACTCACGATCCGCCATCAGAGAGCTGGCCAGATCATCATCCAACGGCGGTGGAGGCAGGTGCAGCCTCAACATGGGTGCAACTGCGCACAGCGGATCGGTATCCACTTCCTCCGACGGCTGCGAGGTCGTGTCGTCGTCTAACCACTCCACCACCGCCACAGCCGCCGCCGAAGACGACGTCGCTCCCGGCCCACCACCGGCCACCAAAACAAAAAGGAGTAGGAAAAATAACGTTAAAGTGGCTCGAGCTACAGTTGCGAGGGAGTCGAGGACAAGAGCGAGAGAGAGGGCTAGAGAGAGAACAAGTCAAAAAAGACGGCTCGGTGAAATTACTCCTCAACCAAAGATATTTGATGAACAATTATTCAGTAAAAGCTACAACGAGTCAGCTGGGAGCTCCCGAGTTCCGATGCAGGCCGCGGCTGAGTTCGACGAGTTCACCTCGGATGAAACTCGGATCAATCCCTTGCCCTACTCGGTGACGACTTGGAACCCATTGCATAATTACCAGGAAAATGCTGGATTAATTTCCCATCAAGTGAGTCTAATTATTTTCATATTTATATATTGTTTTTTTTTTTGAAATCTAGGGTTTAATTAACAATCTTGCTTATTTGTTGGGTTTTATTTTGTTGATTTGCAGCATGAGCAGATTGCGGAGTTTGAGTATTGCGGCAAGGTATGGGAAGCCTACAGCAGTTTTAATCTGTCTGGATAGATAATTAAGGGGTTCTAATTCCTTCATTTGGTGAGGTTTTTGGATTAATTACTGGATCAATGGTTTTAATTAAATTATTCTACTTAATTTTACATGTATATTTCTGCTGTGGGACTTAATTTTCATTCTCCCTTTTTTTGGGGGGGTATTGTGGATTATCATATGAGGAGAAATATTCATTGAGAATCGCAAGAAATAGGCCAAAATTGTTGGGAAATTATTTAAGCTTGTTTTGTATGGAAATATCAAAGTTTGTTTTCATTTATTAGGGTTTACTTTATCTTTAATTTCTGTTTTGATTAAAGTTTTGTGTAGAAACTCGCATACACATGGTGTATATGTGTATTACATATTACATATGTATGTATATATGTACTGTGTCACTGTGTTTTGAGTTTTGTACATAGTATAGGTGTATTTTCGGTTAAATTCATAACGTTCTCTTAAGGCTCTTGTAACCTCGGATACTTTCATTTCAAATTGCATTTCATCACTTATTCTAATTCATGTATATACATTAAGGAAGTATTTGGTAAGTATGTATATGTGAGAATTAATGGGGATCAACCCCATTAATATGTTTGATAGCTAGCTTGATGGTTTGGTATTAATTTTCGACTCGCTTACTAATCATTTGCATTTTTGTGATTCATATTTTACGAGGAGGGTGGGATGGCTTATTCTTATGATAGTATCTATTGGTTGAACATTGTTTATTTGTATTTTTACCCATTTCTTATATAATTCCACAAATCAAGGCCTACTTTTATTTTATTTTTTCTCTTACACAATTTTACCGGCATCTTCAAAGAAGAGAAATTTGGTGAGGATGGTTAATTATATTCATATTCAAATAATCATTTCAGCTAAATTTGTATTATTTTATGCACTTAATTTAGTTTTTCATATTCTCCTTTTCTGATAGAGTTCGGGCGATCAATTGAGCACGAATTATTTGCAAAGGTATCTACTGTAAAAAGCATTACAACGAAATAGTTTCAACTAGTAGAGCACTAATTTTGAAGTTCATGGATTGTTCATTGGATTATTTTATTGAGGCAAAATGGGTTTCTTTTGTTTTTTTATATATAAAGATATTTACAACAGTGGATATATTCATATTTTCTTGTTTTTTGATTGTGTAAACTGATTTTAATTTGTCTATCAATTAGACATGATCTGATGTCAGTTAAAATTCCAATGATTGCTTTTTCAGATTCTTGAAATTCATTTATTCCTCCTTAATCACGCATTTCATTATGGATAAAAATATATATATAATTTTCTTATTAAATTTAATAGTATTGAACTAAAAATTTTCTTGTTAAACTTTCCAACGGTTTTGTGGATATGCTCTATTTTAATGAAGTCGCTATCCAAATTTGAATAAAGACTATATTCTTCAAGATTTATTTATTTATTTATTTTATTTTCAATTTTTGGCCTATGCACGTCTCATTTGATAGATCATAAATGCATGGTTCAAATATCATGTTAAGCCAGACATAATTAATTATAATTATATACATGTACAACCCAAAAAAAATGTAATTTAGGAGGAATAAATGGATGTCAAGAATCTGGAAAAGAAATATGGATGCGGTTTTTTTTTTCTTTTTCATAATAAGTGGAAAGGTATTCAGGAGATCGAGTAAAAATTAATGGACGCATCGACCTACCAAATATATTTTAAGAATTGGGTATAGATATTAATCATCATTTTCATTATTACCGAACAATAAAATGAATTATGTTGATTAGCATTATTGAAAAATAAATCCCATGGGATACATATCATGTGTAATTCTATCTTCCTACCAAACGCAACTCAAGTGTAAAGATCCTATATCTAGTGTGTAATTAAAAAAGTAATTTTATATATATGTCATAATTGTAAATTTTGAAATAAGAGATGAAACATCATTTTTAAATAAAGGATTCTATCTGATATATTCATGAATAATTATTAATTAATTTTTATGCGTTTAATCGTGAACTTTCCAAATGTCATTAATTTCTTTTCCTTTTCTTTTCTCATCCCTCTCCTCTCACATTCCTTTTTTTTTCCTACTTTATATATTTTTAATCAAAACCATAATTTTATTTTAAATTAATTTACACCTTATAGTAAATTTAATCGATATATTATGAATAATTAAAAAGATAGTACAAATACTAAAATGATTTAGCAAGATATATGTTTTATATAAATTTTAATAAAAATTTAATTTTATGCTATTAAATTTAACAATTTGATATATCATATATATAAATAAGTTGTCCCGTTACACTAGTATTATATTAGAGCAGCCTAATTAAGGTGCATGGAATAAATTAAAGGAAAATAATATTGCAATTAATGACTACTAATTCTCTAATAGCTAGATGCATGGTGGCAATCTTTTTATCCCCTCTTCTCTGACTTATTAAAGGAGTGTTATGTGATGAGACTTAAACTATATATGATGGCCGAACTTTGTTTTCAAGCCGGACTGGACGACTAGCCACTGAGAATTTTGAGT
>CM047876.1:22994932-23009910 GCA_026212405.1 Petrea volubilis | reverse complement strand
TTTTTTTTCCGCATATTATTTGGGACTCATTGAATATGAAATTAATAAAAATTAAGATTTATTATCAACAAATTTTATGAACTAGGTTATTAATTTATGGCAAAAACGAAACTTACAAATAATTTATTAGGCTAGAATAACAAAAGTTCGTAAGGAAAAAAAAAAGAACTTCTTGAGTCAAATTGTCATTTATTTCACATGGTATTTGAAAAAAAAAAAACGAATTTAAACAGTGTCTCTACGAGCTTTTACTTTGTTTTTTGAACTAAAAAAATGGTTCAAACACCTGTTTGTATCAAATTAATATGAAACCAGATTAATAATTATATATCCAGTGAAATTTAAACTTAAGAAATTTACATTTATAAAATGGTTATCTTAACATCTTGAATTTCTCTTCTTTTTTTTTTTTGGAATCAATTTTTCTCTTTGGTTGTGTAATTATTTCTTATTTTTATTAAACTTTATTTTTTAGACATATAATTCATTGTCATGGGATAAAAGTTTATGTAAAATGTAATATTGAACATTGATTTTGCCAAAACTTATTTTATTTTTTCAAGTTATAATTTGTATGAGTAAATTTTTTTTTTTATTAAATTCGTTTTGATACGCTCCAATCCATTTACAACTCGCACTCAACCCGCTCATAATTCGCTCAAACTCATTTACCACCCGATCCATTTTAAACCCATTATCAAAATTCCATCATAAATCCAACCCATTTATAATACGATCCAATCAAATCTAATCCAAATCCAACTCGATCCGTCCATTTACCGCCCCTAACTTATATCTTCAAAAATAAAACAAATATGTCTTTATCCTCAACATATTCATTAGTACAACTTCTATAAAAAAAAAAAAGAAATTGTTCAGAAAAATATATCTTTCAAAAATAGCTCAAAATAAGATCAAATATCTTCAGTAATTTGACCTTATCAAAATCCTCATCCAAAACAAGGATGTAAAATAAATAAATAAATTCATTGGTTGCCTAAGAAACAAATATGATGTAAGAGGGCATTCGAATGCGGAAAATAAATAGTAAACTACTGTCTTTTATGTGATGCTTGGTGACAGGCGTCATTCATCTTGCGTCATCTGGGCCATGTGATGATTGAAAACGACTTTCACTTCATTATCAAACCACTCTTCAAAGTCTACACTCTACAGTATAATGTTGCCTAATTTACATACACAAACACACACACACACACACACACACACACAATATACTTGGATGAAGTCTGACTTTTTTATTAGGCAAATGATATTGAATTTTTATAAAATTTAAAAATATTTTTAGGACGAGATTTATAATTTTTTTTAAATATATAAAAATTTTAATTTGATATAAATTTGATAGTGGACGATGGCCTCTTCTAGGTTCCTCTTGCCCCCTCTGATGGCTTAAATTTCTTTTCAAAGACAGTTCACTCATTTAAAGGCACATTCAAAAGTTCCCTTTGGTGGTTTAAAATTCCTTTCGATGACAATTTACCCTTTCGAGGGCATACTCTGAAGCTCCTTTTTAGTGGCTTAAAATCTCTTTCGAGGACAGTTCACCTTTTCAAAAGCCATCTATTTCATACTTGGCATTATATCTCTGGTGAAAAGATGACGTTACCGCATGGTAGAAAACTTGGTCACATCAAAATAGTTTGGCAAAAAAAGGCCTTGTGTAATTGTAAAATTGTAAAAAATATATATATATTTTAAAAAAATTGGCAACATGAAGGATGGCTGTCTTTAAAAAATGAGGAAAAATAGTGTGTGTGTATATATATATATATAGGGATAAATTCAAAAATTCAATAAATTAATTAGCCCATGATAATGATGATGAGAGTACGCAAAAACGATATTACACATGGTTTTTTATACTACTTAATTTTACACATTATTATTTTATCTTTTTTGGCCAATTAAAGATAACATGGGGATGGTGCAATTAACTCTAGATGAAACACTATTATTTCTTTATTGTCTCATGTTTTTTTAAAAGAATACTCGGAAGTGCGGTGTACTTTTCCGAAAGAAACATGTCACGATCAAGTGTAGCACTACAAGCAATAATTGACGACATCTAATTTTTGTTTTAGGGGGTGCAAAATCGTTATATTTGTTTTAGTACTCCTAAAATAGGGCTAAAACCATTTTGCACTCCCTAAAACATACATTTTGACACGTTACGTCCTTAAAAATAAAAAACAATACATTGCACCCTCGTTTTGATATTATTTAATAAGTTGCACTCTCTAACGATATTTTGATCAATTCTTTAACAAATATAGACTAGATGAGGGGTAGAGATATCATGATATATTTGCTAATTCTGGCCTAAAAGTTGGGATGAGTATTGGTTATATTTACTTTTAACTTAATTATAAGTATAGTCTATGTGTACCATATTAACCCTCAAATTTTGAATGCACTCCATATACGACACGATAAACAATAATTATTAAAACTAATTTAATTTATAATTACATAACAATAGTTATATAATATGTATATTCTTTTATTGTTTGTTTTATTTATATTATATAAAAGTATACTCAAACGAGATTTTCCTTTTAAAAAAAATTTAAAATTTGTTCAAATATACTTTTTTGTTCTATCAAATTATTCATGTATTTAAGTTAATTTTATTAAGAAAAAATAGAGATGATTTTACATCCTATTAGATAAAATAAAGATAAAAACAAGTACACCGAAATGATTTAATGATTTATCTCGTATTCTAACACCAATTAAATAATTGGAAATGATAAATTTGAATTTAAATACCACATGCAAACTATCCATACAATTTTTCACGACATTTTTATGGATTGAAAAATTAAAAAAAAAAAAGGATTACAAATTTACCCTTAAATTATAGGATCATTTTCAGTAGTATATTTTTATTTATTAAAATATTATTTTAGGAGTGCAATTTACCAATAACTATTAAAATAAAGGTGTAATGTAATATTTTTTATTTTTAAGAGTGAAAAGTGTCAAAATAAATATTATAAAGTACTTTTCGCTCGTTAAAACAAAAACAGCTATAGATTATAATATACACATTTTTTTTGTCTTTTAATTTCATACCGAGTTTCCCGGGGAATAAAAACAGTAAATATTGTTAGTATCATTCTTCTTGGTCATTATTAATAATTGACCGGCACATGTCCGCATGTCGCAAAAGTCAAGTGCGCCTTTATTACTATGCGGCTTCATAAATTAACCAAAATCAGAGAGAGAGAGAGAGAGAGAGAGAATGGAGAGGAAGAGGAAAAGATCGGAGAAGGCGGAGGCGGTGAGAGCTGATTCTGAGATGAGGAGCAAAGAGAAAACGGAGGTGTCGCCGCCGCCGACGGAGGAGGAGGTGGAGGAGTTCTTCGCCATTCTGAGACGGATGCGTGCCGCGGTCAAGTATTTTGAGAAGGGAGCATCGAACAGCGCGGGCGGCGGCGATGGGCTGCCGGCGGATGCTGACGGCGACGGAAAGAGGGCGGAGCACGGTGCTCTGGATCTCAACGCCGTGCCGGAACCGGAAATTAATTGAGTGTGAGTAATGTACAGCGCGACAATTAATTAATGGTACCAACTTTGACTTTTTCTTATCTATCCTGTAATTTTGATTATTAAGTTTTTTTTTAATTATTTTTTTATTGTATTACATGTTACACTTGGAATTGTAGCCCGGTGACGGGTTCCAAGTTTTAAGTTAAAACGCTCTTTGTGTGTGTGTGTGTGTATGTGTTGTATTTTTATTGACATATGTATTATGTTTTGAATATATTGTATTAAATTTTAAAAAAATATATTTTTAAGTGAGTGTGTCACGTGTGTCTGTAGTGTTTGAATTGATATTTATAAATTATTTTCAATAGATTGTAAAAAATAAAAAAATAAAAAAAAGAAAAAATTGGCATCTCAGCGTGTGTAAGTACGGAATTAAAAATATTTTGTTGGGGATCGAAATCAAATTTTAACCAAATAATAAATGTATTTTATAATTTAAAGGGTAGTGAGAATTTTAGAATTGTTTTTAAAATATATATATATATATATGTATAGATATTTTAATTCGATATAAATTTGTTTGGGAGATTGCCCTCTCGAGCCGCTATACCATTGTTTTGCATTAGGTTTCTGTTTTTGTCTTTTTTTGTCCCTCTGAAGTTGCGTCTACAATTTTGCTTAGACCATAACCAAAGGCGCCGTAAATTTGGGTGTCCCGGATAACGAAGTTTCGATGCGTATATTTGTATCCAATTTGTATGTTTAAATGTGAAGAATTTAAAAAAAAATGTTGAAATCTAATTTCTTTTAAATTTATTTTGCACAATCTTTTTACTGAGAATAAATGTTAGGTTAATAAAATGTCTCGTATACAAACTTTGAAGAGGTACTTCCTCTTGATAAGGAGAGTTTTACACTTATTCAACTCGAATTTAAATTTAATCGGTCATTATTTATATTGAATATCAAGTGATCAATAATTAATGATAATATGTCTTTTTTTGATTTTGCATATTGGATTGATATGTATATAGTGTTTATAAGAATGTTGGGTTGAATAATTATAATTGAACTATCATATTTAATTTGTGGGATTTAATTCGTGGCTCAAATTTTAATAGTACTATCAATCTTGTTTGATTTTACAGATTACATTGAATTATTAGCAAAAGTTTTATTTTGTCTATAAAATAATTTTTCATTAGTTTTTGAACATTTTATAATAAATTTAATTTTAAAATATTAAGTAGTACATGTTTATTTTATCCGGTGGTACTCCTTTCCCAAAGATTGAATCCATACTTAAATTATGAATTTTCTTATCTATCCTATAATTTTGATTATTAAGTTTTTTTTTTTATTGTATTACATGTTACACTTGGAATTGTTGGCCGGTGACGGGGTTCCAAATTTTAAGTTAAAACTCTCTTTTTTTGTGTGTGTATGTAGTATTTCTATTGATATATGTAATATGTTTTGAGTAGATTGTATTAAATTTATAAAAAAAAAAATTTTGAATGTATGTGTGCAATGTTCGAATTGACATTTATAAATTATTTCAAATAAATTGCATTTAAAAAAAAATGGCATGTCAGCGTGTGCAAATAAGAAATTAAAAATATTTTGTTGGAGATCGAAATCAAATTTTTATAAAATAATAAATGTATTTTTATAATTTAAAGGATAGTGAGAATTTTAGAATTATTTTTAAATATATATATATTTTAATTTGATATGAATTTGAGGGGAAGATTGCCCTCTCGAGCCGCCCCTATACCGTGGTTTTGGATTAGGTTTAATCTGTTATCTTTTAATTTAATAAATTTAAAAAATAAATTAAACCTAGAAACGGACACGTATCGGTCGAAGAACTATTGGGTAACGTGGATAGGCATGTGGGCTCGAGTGGGTGGAGCGTTTTATATGTTGGATCACATGTTTTCAGACGATAATTAAGCTACTTATTTTTTATAAAAAAAAAAATATATATATATATATGTATATACATATATATATGTCGAATTTGAATCAGAAGAAAATCATATCACAAGGGTTTCTTTTTTCTTTATTTTCCTTTCTTTTTTTTTGTGTTTTTTGTCCCTCTGAAGTTACGTCTACAATTTTGCTTAGACCATAACCAAAGACGCCATAGAAAAATTTGAAAAAAATGTTGAAATCTAATTTCTTTTAAATTTATTTTGCACAATCCTTTTTATTGAGAATACATGTTAGTTTAATAAAATATCCCGTATTCAAGCTTTGAAAAGATAGTTCCTCTTGATAGGGAGAGCTTTACACCTAAGTGGTTCGATCCAATTCGAATTTGAATTTAATCGATAATTATTGATATCGAACATCAAGTGATCAATAATTAATAATAATATATATATCACTGGTTGTTATTTTATTCCCATTGAAAACTTTCTTTACAATATTCAAAGTCTAGTCATGAGATTCACGAGCATCTACATTTATTTCAACAAACAAATATGATGTAAATAAAAATATTGAATTGTCTTCGTCAAAGTATTCAATTATTTTTGTCTTTGACTGGTCTCCTTGGAATTTTGCCCAAAAACTGAGCCTCGAACTTGGGGTAGATTGTCATCATGTGACGGTTTAAATTGTAAGCAAGATCGTCAACTGCATCCTCGTATTGCTCGTATAGGAATGGAAGAGTCTCCAGGCATACAAGGCCTAACATGCAACAAAATAATTTAAGTTAGTATACATGTCAATAGATTACATTAATACTTTTAATGGGGCACAAAAAAAAAAAAAAAACAAAACTTTGTTCCCAAACTATATTCGTTTTAGCATTATATATATATATATATATATATATATATATATATATATATATGTATGTGTGTGTATGTGATTTTTACACACTATCTACTGAACGCTATTTTCGATCTTAAAACTTGTTGGAAAATGGATGAAACCAGATATGCAAACCCCCCACCACCACAATTCATCATCTAGATTAAAATTAGCATCGAATAAAGAGTCATGTGTTTAGTTTTCGATGATTTTTTTGGGCCGAAAATAGATTTTAATGGACAATGTATAAAAATCAGATAGTTTATATGGTAAATTGTAACCAAAAAAAAAAAAAATGAAAAGAATTGTTTGTTTAAGAAAATGCAAAAACGATTATAATTTGAGGAGTAGAGTGTTTTTCTCTTTTTTTTTAAATAATAAATAAATTATTACATCAGTTATCATTAGTTATTAAATGCAAAGAAGCTGTTGTACAATGAATTATAAGTTATTTGACATTGCGAAACATTAACTTTACTTACCGAAAAACAAAAGATTCAAGCTGCTGATAGAGCTTCCAATAATTGAGATTATCCAAAGGGAAACAATCGTCTGGAAAACAAAAGTTAAATCAAATTTATGCATTTTGAAAAGATTTTAGTTTTGTAATAATAATAATAATAATAACAATAATAATAATAATAATAAATATTGAACCTAAATTAAGTCTGTTTCATATAATACCAGAAAAAAGAGCCTTGGATCAAATCCACTTGCCACATACAAGAAATCCAACAGGAAATTGTTAAATTTTCTGTGAAATGTTGAAGCTATCTCTCTGGAAATTGAATCTTGTAGGATAATATTGGGAATACTGGGTGGATTCCTGGATTTAATTAGCAAATAAAATATCGATTTTGTCAGTTCAACCAGAATTACAACAAAACCATCAAACTCTGCAAACAACAATTTTAAAGTTTTGATATTTCTCAATTGATTCTGACATTTCTGATCCCAATCGAATCCTCTAATACGTTTTTGAGAATACATTCTCCCAAAATATAAAATAAAAAAAAATACCAAAAATGATACAAAATATAGCACTAAAGCAAAAATATATGAATTTGTAGAAATATTGAAAGGCTCGAGTCTAATTCAATTCCAAAAGCCAGCCCAATAAGCGAGGATTGTCCAAGCTTTTAATAAGCAAACCACATCTTGGTATTTAGTCGATGTGGGATAGTTAACACGTTTGCCTCACACTTAGATCTGAATACACGGGAAACAACCCGAAGGGTGAAATTAGTGTAGCGAGGAATCCAATTAATAACGCAGGACCTAACCTGCTCTGATACCATGTAAAATAGCCACCTCGTCTAAAAGTTTAAACTATTAGAGAGGAGAATCATAAAATATTTATTATTTTCAACAGAATATCTAAATTTCTTCGATAAAATGTAATGAATGGTCGAACAATATAATATTTCGATTATTATTATTATTATTAACTTACCAGTTGAAAAAATCAGCCCCAGAAGACCAAATGAAAATAAGGAGCATTGTAGTGATGGAGAGGTGACATAGCAGAGTGACCAAATTGTATTGAACCACTTCAAAAAGGAACCAAATTGCTGTGATTCCTATTAATATTGCACCTGAAACTCTTGGCTTCCTCCACAACAAAACATCCGCCACTGCATGTATAAAATTAATCGGAAAATATAATAATATTGATTTAAATTTTATCCCAAAAATTTCATTATTGGTAATTAAAACTACAGTGTTTTTGGAAATTTTGACAATCTTAAAAATTTTTTGGCAAAATTTTAAAAGTTGACCAAATTTCATAAATTAATCAGGAATTAATATGCCGGAATTCCGTCGAAATCTGACATATAGAAAGGTTTGGAATTTAGTTCGTGGGAAGTTTTGTTCCGCACCGAAAATTATGCCGAAATCTTGCACATACAAAACTATCAGATTCCGCCAATTTTCCGTCGAAATTTTTGCAGCGTATTTCATTGGATTTTTTTGTAGGAAAATGGCATTTTTTTTTTATGTGTGACGGTTATGCTATGCATACTTATTTATGACTAATACAAAAATAAAAGTTGCTTATATAAATTAAAGAGTAGGTATGAATTTTATTGACCTACAAAACATAGGTATGAGTTTTGTTGGAATTTTACCAACCAAGACTGCGTCCACTTTTGACAAATTGTCTATGTAACTTTTCCAATTGAACGTCGCATCAGTAATTTTTGATATGATTCTGAAAATTCTGTAATTTACGATTAAATTCAAATTATTCAATTTTATCAAAAAAAATATTTAAATTATTCAACAAAATTTTTAAAAGAAAGAGGCAAAACCATTTTCTTGAAGATTTTATACTAGAATTGCTAACCCCGTAGATAAATGACCAAGTGTAAAAGTTATCCAAACGTAATGGACAAAAGCTGTAATTTTTTATCTAATTTTTTATCTAATTTTTTATACTGTACCAACGAAGTCTAGACACAGTGATAAAATTTTGAACAAAGACTTTGTTCCAATCGAAATATGAATATTTGTTTGCTTTCACAATATTTAGTCGATCATTTTTTTTTTATTATTATTACTACTACTACTACTGTTGTTGTTAATTACTAAAAATTGATTGCAGATTGCTCTAATTCTTGGTTAACTTATGATTGTCGACTTACAATTCCCCCCCCTCCCCCCCCAACCCCGGCCCCCACCCACACACACACAACACAGAGATTGACTTAAACTACTTTGATTGTTTAGTTTGAGCATATTTATGTGACGAAGTCTATAGATCTTAATGGAACATTACTATAACTAGTGATTACCTTTGCCTCCTCCTAGAACAGCGTGTATCGGCCTTTGCCTGCCGAACAGCCTCGCAGGTGGCCCATAATCATTGTAAGAATCCTTTGGAGTAGACATGGTAAAGTCATGCAAGTCTTGTTGTTCTTACGGAAAACATCACTGGGCAGTCCTATATATAACACACACACACACACACACACACACAGATACAAGCATATAGAGCATATGTTCAAATCTTTGTTCCAAAGCAACCTTAGCAACTTAGTCAAGAAAGGTATGCCTTGAGCATGCCAATGTCTTATACCACCTTCTACAACATCACTTTATTCCATGATTTTTTTGATGTGATGTCTAAATTGTGCCAAAAGATAAATCTTTTTATATTACTCAAAATTAGTTTGTTTATACACTTTATGACAAAGTTACAATAAAATTAGTCCCTGGTATGATTTATTGATATGCGGTGATTACTTCATATACATCGGTTGAAAAGAGGTGTGCCCAAGAAACATCGAAGGGCACTTGGAGAGCTCGTCAAAGTGCCTTGCTTGATTACTTATTTTAGTGAAAGAATTAATTGCATCATTTTATCTAAACATCATTACTGATATTTTGAAGCAAAAAAATCGCAATTATGGCAGGGATGCATAATTTTATCAAGCTGACGTGAAAAAAATCAAACAGTGTTTTTTCAAGATTGAATTTTACCACGCTGGTTCATTATAATTGGTGGAGTTTAGCAAAAGGGGGGTTGCACGTTTTCTTGCACATATCTTTCTTATTGATTCCATGAGTTGAGCATGGATTAAAGGCAAATGAAACCAGAGCTCTATAGCATTGATCACTGGCATCACACACACACACACATTGTGTGTGTGTGTGTGTGTGTGTGTGTGTGTGTGATAATATCTTACTTCACTCGAATGCTACAAAAGGGAAACACAAAAGAATGAAATCAAGACACTGATAGCTAGTCATGTTGGAAGCTGAATTCCTTTAAATAAATAAATAATGTGCACGATAAGCCAGACTTGACGTAAAATTAATTCAAAGGGCGGCTCCAAGAATTGGGAGCCTCCACAACTCACAAAAACGAAACCATAAATTAAAACATTACTTACACAAAAAGAATATAAAGTTAATCTCTCACAGATGAAGAAGGTCTGAAATCTGGTTCCAGCCTACAAACCAGTGCCGCTTGTCAGACGGAAGTACAAAATTAAGCTCAAACATCTCTTTGGACATGTTTCCTCCTTCTGCGAAACCTACAAGCTTGGCCACTATCTCGGCACTCTCTTGTACATGCCTCTCATCATGGGGATTGGTCCACAGCTTGTTTATGAACTGAATTCGCCTTTGTTTTCCCTCCAACGGAACTTCCCATTTCATGTACAATGCGTCTCTTTCTTCTGCTGTTAAACGGGTAGTCAACCTCTTTGCAAGAAACTCTCTTTCCCGCTTCAACGCTCTGATACTGAAACAATCACAGTTTATAGAGAAACTTACTTAGCTAAAGAAGATAAATACTTAGTAAAAATTGAACCATTAAGATAAGGTTGATTACATAGACCTCTCATGTAACTACGTGTAGCTACACAACTTTCCCTCTCTTAGTCTCAAAGCTACAAAATACCCCTTTTTAATCACCATTTATATACCCCCTTTTTAATTTGAAAAGTTTACTGTAACATGTGTAATTTTGAAACTGAGAAGCTTTGATATAGAGAACAATTTGAAAAGTTTACTTCAACTATGTGTCACTGTAAGGTGCAAATACAAGACAGGTATGTGTAATTTGAAACTGAGGGGGGATATTTGTGCGTAGTTGTATAAATATACAGTGGAGGGCATTGTAATTATTGCCTTAAGATAACATACATCCTTCTTTTGGAGAGAGACAACAAACCTTGAAGATAAAGACACTGTGGGCTCATTTCCCACGCGGGCAGGGCTTGCATTTCCAATCTCTGCAAGGTGTTGCTGCAGCCATGTCAAGCGTCTAAGCTCAACTTCCACGTATATCTGATCAGCAGGGTCCCCCTTAAATAGGAGATAAAATTGTGTCCTATGAATGATGGAAACAAAGCAAACATCCCATAACTCAATGATCTGCTGCCTCTGCTCTTTAAAAGCCAAATGCCATGAAGCTGGTGACTCTTGTAACTCAGGAAGATTCTCCTCGTCATCCAAATTGTGTCCAGCAGCTTCATTAGCTTCGAGCTCAAGAACCTGAAAAATAATTATCCCAGAAAGTTGCAGAAGTCCCTTTTTTTGAGCTTGAATAAGATTAAGATAAAAAGAGCCAGCAACACTATACTTCACTATAGCCATGTGTAGTTACACAAACTTTCATTCTTAGTTTCATGATTTCAAATACCCTCTTTATTATTGCAAAACATGGATAACATCATATGCATGAAAGAACAATTTGAAAAGCCTTACTAAAATTTGAATTATAACATCACTTAACTATGTGTGATAATTAACAAAACTGAGTAACTACAGCGTAAAAATAAGTTGCAAGGGAGCAATTATTGAAAGCAGTTCTCTGACCTGGCATACAAGGAGCTGCTTCTGGTATTGCAGCTTGGCAACGCGTTCTTTGAGTTCAGTGACATATGTTTTTATGCTTCTGACATTCTCTTCTGCTGCATTTTGAAACATTCTTTGCATTTTCCTCATATTGACAGAACTAGAACGTCGATAGGGAGTATTTTCCTTTGATGAGACATCTCCACCTTCACTCTTTGTGGGAGTATCTTTGTCAGAAACTGCCTGAGTTTCAGTGGACACAGCATCATCAAACACAGGAGCTCTATTTTCAATCTCAGTGTCCACTACTTGCCTAGAAGCTGATAAAGGTGAACATGGAGATTTTATGAAGTTGTGCTTATTGAGACTATTGCTGGAAGCTAATGGAAGCAATTTCTTCTTTTTCGCTGGATTCTTGGCCTTGGGATTTTCTTCTTTAGACAGTTGGTCGTTGTTGGTTGGCAGAGACATTACTAGTTTGTCTATTGACTTCTGAACATTTTCTAGTTTCTCTTCAAGATCTGCTATGGTGCTGCCTTGTGAATGCAGTCTAGTTATCTCTTCTTTCAGGTTTGCACTAACACTCTTGTTGACCGAGACAACACTTTCAACTTCAACTTCCTTGGGAGCAGGCTCGATGGCCCGCATTTCCCTTATCTCAGCTTGCAGCTTCGCTATAGTCTCCGCTGCATCTTGGTTACCTTGTCTGTGACACGCAACCTCCTTCTGTAGTACCTCAAGGGCTCGAGTGGCTTCTTCACCCAACTGCTCTTGCAGATGTTCGAGTTTCCTAATTTCATGCATCAAAGTGAAAGGAGCAGTTGATGATTGCCTCATTGACTGCCTTGCCAGTGTATTTCTTGCTCTGTTGCACCGACTTAGCTCCATTCCATCAAGCTTTGGTAATAACGTTGTTGAAAAAGAGAGACACTTCTTTGCAGCGGGAATAGGCGACTCGGATACATTTACTCTCTGCAGTACACATACAATACGAGCTTTTAATAAGGTCAAACGGAAAAGGGTCAGTTACCGAATATTTATACAAAAAAAAATTTGGATAGTATCATACATGTACACCAGGAAAGTTAATTAAAATTTGTATAATGGTGTCATTTAAGTACGTAGAGAAGGGTAACTGTAACCTGAAGATATGCTATAAGGTATATATGTGTAATTTTGAGTCCAAGAGGTGAGATTTGTGTAATTCACATTTAAAGGGGTGAGATTCCGTCTAAAACAAGATTACCTGCTCCTCTTCAAGTTTTCTACGCAATTCATCCACCTGTGACTGTGCTAGATCTCTTTGACGCCTGAGCTCTTCCATTTCCCTCTCCATCTAAGCACAGAGAAATTTAGTATACGATGAATACCTTTGAAATTGAACCCATAAATAGAAAGTGAACTAGGGACAAATAGGTGTAGCTAACCTGCAGAATCTTTTCATCTTTCTCTTTAGATGGGTCTGGTGTACGTAGCTCTGCTTCCAGCCTTGCTACTTCCTTCTGCAAATGCTTAACCAGCTGTTTTTCTGAAACTACCTGGTGGAGGAAAAAGAGACAAAAAGATTCTAGATCAATGAAGAACATCTTCCCTCAAAAATACATGCATACATCTCTATCTCAATGGTACTAACACATGATAGTTGGAACTTGGAAGTATATACCATGTTCACATGAGCGTTGTTTGTCACTTCCTTTGCTCGGGTAGCAAAGAAGAGAGTGTTACGAGATTGTTCAACATGACTTGATGCTGGACTCAATGTACATATGATGGCAGTACGTGCATTGCCCCCCAATGAATGCTGCAATATGCGTGTGAGCTTTGAATCTCGATAGGGTATGTGACCACTTCGTTTTCCCACACTGGAGATCAATAACATAGAAAAATTAGATATTATTCAGAACACAGGATGAGAAGTTTACATGCAATATTTCAGAAAACGGTTGTTAGAAAATATCTCATTTTTCAACATCTACATTCTGTTGATAATCAACTTTATTGGGGGGGGGAAAAAAAAAATCATAGAACCATGCACGTCCTTCATCTTTATGCACACAATTAATGCTAACCTTAGTTTCCGAATTACTGTTGTGAGAGTCATCAAGCTAAGGTTAATATGGCAGCCTTCCCTAAGCCTGGCACCCTCTGCATTTGTTTGTGAGGCCCTTTCACTTCCGGCTAAATCTACAAAATTCTGCTCAACATAATACGAGAAAGGGACTAAGATAAGGTGATTCCTACTTAATGCTAGATTTAAAAGTTAGGGAAACCAGATGTTTGATTTTACCAAGCTTGCAACATATGATCTCACACAGTCTGAGTTTTCTCGAAGCGTACTTTCAATCGTCTGCATTTGGCAACAACCAAAAGTGTTTCAGTTAGTGAAGAAATAGTGCCTTCGTGAACATTTTCTTGTCTATTCATCAAGATATGCTGAGAGATAACATACCAGTCTTATTATTTGGTGTGATCTTGAGCTTGTATCATTAAGGGCAGTTTCACCTACTTGTCTTTGAGCTGCAAGCAGCAGAGTATTCAATAATTAACTTTTATCCAATCTATAAAGAATGGGATGGCCGTAGCATGCCAAATAGTTAAGGTGTTTACCATCACAAATATGGATTAAATGTCTCAAGTGTTGGTCATCCTTTGCTGTCTCTTCCACCAATTTCTCAACCACAGTTCCTTTCTGCAAAGGAGTTAACATCAAATACAATACTTGGAGATGGCAAAAGCCTAACACCGATGAATAGAGTTAGATAAAGATAAGAGTATCTCACCTCCGGATCGTCAAGGAGTTTAAGATTGCGGCCAGATTCTGAATTCAATAGATCCCTCACATTCTCATTATAGATTTCTAGGCCGGATATTTTTATTCGGAAGTCTCGTTCTGGAGTCTGCAAAGTATTCGAAATTACAAGAGGTTAGACTCTGAATAGCAGAATAATTTCTTTACCTCACAGATGTCTGAACCCTATTTGGAATCTTGTTCAACTACGAGATGAATGTAAACTATGAGAATATAAGAAGAAAATGTGCAATGTCACAATCATTTCATTTAAATAGGAAAGACATTAGAAAAATTGATAAAAAATAGTGCCCTCCTAAAGAGAATATGTCAGACTCAATGTTGTCACTTGTTAATATCTACAAAACTTCCAAATTGCCTTGCTTAAACTAAATCAGCAGCTCAATTCTTATACATTCTCACCAATTGTCATCCAACTCCAAATATGTGCAAACAACATAAAGTAAGCAGTACCATAATAATAGTAGTGAAAGCAAATTATGAAAGCTTACATTCATTATATGCATGTATAAATCATTAACAG